>CM072940.1:2063801-2316301 GCA_036971965.1 Nyctalus aviator | reverse complement strand
GCCCTTCCCAGCATCAGGCAGAGAGAGGGTGGGGGAATGGTTAGCGCCTGACGCCCCGACAAGGACCACCCTGGGAGGTGGTTCCCATGACGACGGCCTGGCCCCCTGTGTCTGCATCTCCTGTTTCCCGGGGTCGGGCCTGGCTCTGGTTTGAGCTGAGCACACCGCCTCCCTGGGGCGTCGGGGCCACCCCCCCGTGGCGAGCAGACGGCGTTGGCCTCCACGCACGCGGCTCTCTCCCCCTCTCCTTCTCCGGGAAAACATCCCTCAGCCCGGAGGGAGGCCGTGGCCCGGAGCCAGATGGAACGGTGGGAGGAGGAGGGGGCCGCGGCCGCGGGTTCCGGGGGAATCGGGCCTAAATGGCCCAGCGTACACAGTGGCCCGGGGCCGGGCCGAGCCGGCTCCTAGCAAACAGGCTCCCCGGCCCGTGAGAGCAGAGGCCGGAGTCGCCCGCCCCGCGGGAAGGATGCCCCCTGCTGGTGCCGCTCCCCCAGGAGGGAAAGGGGGTCTGAGTGTCCCGCCCCCCGGTTCCTATGCCCTGAGCCAGGAAACCCACGACCCCATCGGGAGGCCGTGTATAAATACACGCATGCATGCATGGACGGAGGAGGCATGCCCTTGGTCCCCACACCCACGCCCCCAGCAGGTGAGCCGGCCGCAGGCCCCGGAGAGATGACCCCTGGGCCAAAGAGCGTGCTCAGGCCTCCCCCGAGGGGGTGGGGCCGCTACTCACCGGCCGCCAGCCGCCCCAGCAGCTCCCAGCTTCCTGTCACCTGCTCGCTCCGCCTCCACTTCCTCCATGCCTCCCCGCGGTCAAGGTCACGCCCCCACCGCTGACTGGCGATGCCTGAGCAGGGACAGAAGGAGACCTGTTTGTGGCAGAGGCAATTTTTTTTTTAATTAAAAAGAATGAAAAAAATATATATATATATTATTGATTTTTTTTTTTTTTTGCAGAGAGGAAGGGAGAGGGATAGAGAGCTAGAAACATGGATGAGAGAGAATCATTGATCAGCTGCCTCCTGCACCCCCCCCTCCCCCCCCCCCCGCCCCACTGGGGATGTGCCCGCAACCAAGGTCCATGCAATTGATCCCGGGACCCTTCAGCCCGCAGGCCGACGCTCTATCCACTGAGCCACACCGGTTTCGGCCAGAGGCAGCTTTTTGTTTTTTTAAATTTTTTTTATTGGCATTATTGGGGTGACCGTGGTTAATAAAACTAGACAGGTTTCAGGGGAGCCCTCCTGGAACACACCGTTGTGGTCGCCGCCCCACGCCAGATGCATGCTGGTTTGTGTGAATCCTCACCTGAGGATATTTCTCTACTGATTTCTAGAGGGAGTACAAAGGAGGGGGAGAGAGAGAGAGAGAGAGAGAGAGAGAGGAGTGCCTTGTTGCTGAGTGCATTACATGGAGTGGCCAGATGATGATGATGATCTCTGAACACATAATAATCTGGGGACTCAGTCTATCTATCTATTTATCTATCTATCTATCTATCTATATATATATATTAGAGGCCCGGTGCATGAATTCGTGCATGGGTGGGGTCCGGCCAGCCTGGCCAGGGGGAGGGGACACAGGCAGTTGGCCAGCCTGCCTGCTGGTCAAACTCCCGGTTGAGGGGACCATTTGCACGTTAGCCTTTTATTCTATAGGATGGACGCAGAGTGGCCAGATGAATGTGCGTCCAGGGATCCTCCGGCCTCTCGGTGTGTGTTATCTCCGACAGGTGCCTCTTTAACCCAACCAGGCCACGTCCCACGCTCTCCCCGGGGCTTGCGTGGGGCCCGCCCTGGATTTCCCGGGGCGCTGCGTCCCCGGCCCAATCCGGCCCTTATCCCAGGCGATGATGGCCTGGGATACGATATCCACAGCCACGTGCGTGTGAGCCCTCCGGCCTCCTTAGAGCTGCCCATGGATCTATCCCGCCGTCTGACAGCCCGAGTGGCCAGGCAGGAGCCACACACACTTTTATAGCCATTTCCCCCAAAACGCTCTGGCTTCACTGAGACCGGGCCCCTGGGGATGGGGGTGGGGGCGGGGGTGGGAGTGGGGGGGAGGGCGGTCTTGAGCCCAGTGCCTGCCCGCCCGGGCCAGGGCCCAGCAGGCCAGCGCCGGTGAGCTCAGGCGGCGCCAAGAGGAGCTGTTCCCAGTTCTTATCAGGAGCTGCTGGTACCTCTCTCCCAGAGTAAACAGCCCGGGCGAGGGGAGGGGAGGGAAGGGGAGGGGAGGGAGGAAGAGCCTGCGGGTTTGCTTCCCTAGCCAGGCCGCCTACCCTGTAGCTGAGCCCCACCCCCCAGCCCCCCCAGCCCAGCGCAGGGCCAACACACCCACCCAGATGTTCGCTGGGGGCCCAGCTGTGTCCACAGGGCGCCCACGGGAGGGGCGGGGGCGGGGGGGGGGTGTCACCCTGCTGTGGGGCCTCCTCTGTCTCCTCCTGTCCTTCCCCTTTTTTCCTCTTTTCCTCCCGTGAGACATCTGACCCCGGACAGTTTGGGGTCAGAGCCGGAGTACCTGCCCCAGAGGGAGGGGTGGCTCTCAGCTCAGAGCTGGGGGTCCCTTTTCTTTATTTCTTTAAAAAGAAAATTTTTTTTTAAAAAAAATTGATTTCACAGAGGAAGGGAGAGGAAGAAAGAGAGAGAAGCATCTGCGCCGATGAGAGAGAGAATCATGGACCGGCGGCCTCCTGCACGCCCCCCACTGGGGATCGAGCCCGCAACCCAGGCCTGTGCCCTGACCGGGAATCGAACCCTGACCTCCTGGTTCCTAGGTGGACGTTTAAGCACTTTAGGGCCACAGGGAGGCCACGGGGGTGTGTGTGTGTGGGGGGGCAGGACTCCAGCAGGCGCAGGGAGAGCGGAAGGGCAGGGCTCCCTCCAAGCGCCTGGCACCGCGAGCCCGGCGGGGCCGGCTCAGACCTCCCTGCACTCCACCCGCCCGGCCGGCCGGCTCCGCGACGACGGATTTATTGATCCTGAACCAGGGACCGCCCTCCTTACCCATCCACCCAGACCGGCCGCCGGGGGGCGCGGGGCCGGTCCAGATGGGGCCCCCCGGAGGCATTGGGGGCCGTTCTTCTTATTTATTACGGACCCGTCATCGCTCAGCTCCCAGAAAGCCCGGGAGAGGGGCTCCTTCCCGGGGGCCCTGCAGCCCGGACTCCGGCGCCCGGGGAGGAGTGCGGGTGGACACCCCGCAGGAAGGACCTGAGAACACGCCCTGGCGCTGCCCGGCGCTGCCCGGCGCTGCCCAGCGCAGGCACAGGACGTTCAGAATCCATCAGATTAGAGGGTTCGGCCCGGCCGGAGGCCAGGGCACACCTGTTTCTCCCGAAGTCAACAAGTCCTCTCTGCACGGCATTTTTTAAATTTTTTTATTTTTTCTCTTCTAGATTCTTCTTCCAAGGAAGAAAAGGGCGGAGCAATAGCATCACCTGGGGCCCATGAGATGTGAGATGGGGCCGACACCGGTGTGGCTCAGCGGATAGAGCGTCGGCCTGCGGACTGAAGGGTCCCGGGTTCGATTCCGGTCAAGGGCATGCGCCTGGGTTGGGGGCCCATCCCCGGTGGGGGGTGTGCAGGAGGCAGCTGGCCGATGTTCCTTTCTCATCGATGTTTCTAGCTCTCTGTCCCTCTCCCTTCTGTCTCCTTGCTGCAAAGGGGGCAGCATCCAAGGGACCCTCAGGACACACAGACAGACAGACAGACAGACAATGAATCGCGCAAACCCTGAGCCTACACACACCCTGAGGACAGCGGGGCAGGGCTCTATTCACACCGCCCTCTATGGATAGCGGCTCCCAGTGTGGGGCGGGCAGGAGGTGGCCGATCCATGATTCTCTCTCTCTCTCTCTCTCTCTCTCTCTCTCTCTCTCTTTTTAAAAAATATATATTTTATTGATTTTTTACAGAGAGGAAGAGAGAGGGATAGAGAGTTAGAAACATTGATGAGAGAGAATCATCGATCAGCTGCCTCCTGCACCCCCCTCCAGCCCCCCCGCCCCCCCCGGCTGAGCTGGCAGGGGTGCGGGGACCCTGGGTCTCTGGCCCCTGCCTCCCTCCTCCCTCCTTTTTGGGTGACTCACCCACCCCGCTGATCCTCCTCGCCGCTCGGCCAGTAACGCAGCAGAGAGCAGGGGTCAGGGGTCAGGGCTGCGGCCAGCCTCCTCCTCCCCCAGCCCCAGGCGCAGCTGGGAGCTTCCCAGTCAGACCAGAAAAGTGGGTCAGGCTCTCTGCCTCCTCTCCTGCCTCCTGTGGGGACAGCCAGCTGTGTCCCCTTTCCCTGTTGGTCCTCAGCCCGTTGTCCTAAGGGCAGGCAGTGCCCGGACCCAGGCCTGCAGCACAGCCCGGCGGGCGGAGAGCAGTGGACGGGGGCAGGAGGGGTTGGTGATGGAGGGAGGGGTGAGGGGCTGGCCAGTAGGGGCTTGCCCAGGAAGACTGAGTGAGGACCTAACTAACCCTCTTATTCCGGGAAGAAGATCTGGGGTGGGGAGAATAGACCAGACGTATGTTCATTTTTATATATAGAAAAATATAGTTTTTTAAAAAATATATATTTTATTGATTTTTTTTTTTTTTTTTTTTTTTTTTTTTTTTTTACAGAGAGGAATGGAGAGGGACAGAGAGTTAGAAACACCGATGAGAGAGAATCATCGACCAGCTGCCTCTTGCACATCCCCTACCGGGGATGTGCCCGCAACCAAGGTACATGCCCTTGGCCAGAATCGAACCCGGGACCCTTCAGTCCGCAGGCTGACGCTCTATCCATCAAGCCACACCGATTTCGGCTAAAAAAATATATTCTTATTGATGTCAGAGAGGAAGGGAGAGGGAGAGAGAGAGAGAGAGAGAAACATCCATGATGGGAGGGAATCAACCATCGGCTGCCTCCTGCAGGCCCCACCCTGGGGATGGAGCCCGCAACCCGGGCCTGTGCCCTTGACCGGGAATCGAACCCCGACCTCCTGGTTCCTAGGTCGACGCTCACCACTGAGCAACCCCGGCCGGGCATCCTTTAAACGCTTGAATGAAAGCAGCTGGGTTTCTCTCTGCTCTGGGCTGTAGAATACCCTCCGGACACACGAAAACACACGGACTGCGTGTGACCGCAGAGAGTAACCCGACGCCCCCCCTTTCCCCCCTCGGCCGGATTGGGGGGGCGGCTTGGGGGGGCCTCAGGGAAGGGTCCCTGGGAACCGCTCACAGGGGCCAGCGGTGTGAGTCACCACCAGCCTCTGAGGTCATCCTGGCTCCGAGTCAAAGCAAACAGAGGCCCGATTCACAGAGCAGGTCCGCAGGGAAGGGGGGGCGGGAGAAACAGCAGAAGCTGAGCCGGCTGGGCCCTGTCCCCCCCCTCCCTACCCATCCCCCCGCCTCTGGCCGCCGTCCAGGCCAGCGCCGGTGGCGGGAGGCCCTCAGAGGCCCCGGTAAGACGCAGCCTCAGGCTCAGCAGTTCGCAGAAGGCTCGGGGACATCCTGTGCAGGCCCAGCCCGGGGGCCCCCACGCCCCCCTCTGGAGCGGAGCGGGACCTGCTTTCCCTGGGGCGTCTCTCTCTCCCACGTCTGAGGACCCTACTCTCTGCTTATCCCTCGAGCTCAGCTCACAACACACTCAAGAGCCCAAAGCAGCCCGGCTGGTGTGGCTCAGTAAAAAAAAAAAAAAAAAAAAAATCAATAAAATATATATATTTTTAGAAAAGCACTTCAGCTGAAACCGGTGTGGCTCAGTGGGTAGAGCAGCATCAGCCTGCAGACTGAAAGGTCCCGGGTTCCATTCCGGTCAAGGGCATGTGCCTTGGTTGCGGGCACATCCCAGTGAGGGGTGTGCAGGAGGCAGCTGATGGATGTCTCTCTCTCACTGATGTTTCTAGCTCTCTATCCCTCTCAATTCCTCTCTGTGTAAAATCAATTAAAAACACACACACACACACACACACGCACAACAATTTGTCCCATGTCCCGCGGCATTTTAAAAATTTAAAAATCAGGTCCTATTTTTTTAAAGCACCGCAGCACTCGGGACAAAGTATTAAAAATCGTGACTGTCCCGCCAGAAGCGGGACGTCTGGCCACCTCCGTCTAGGATCGTGGGGGCTGGAAGGGAAAAAGCACAGGACATAACCAGGCTTAGGAGCGTTCTGTTTGGGGAGAGAGGAAAAAAAATAAAATAAAATAAAAAATATATATAAATGACCTGAATCGTGTAGAAGGTTGGCCTCCTTGCGCGGGGACCTTTGGAGTCCAGCCGTAAGGTGAGCATCGCCCACAGAGCCCGCGGCGCCTGCGTTTGCTGACGGAAGCCATCCTTTCCCGTCAAGTTCAACGACATCGGCACAGCCAGCACCTGCACTCCGCGGAGCTCAACACAAACGAGTCCTCGGGGACGGCCAGAGATCCGGGAGGCTCCCCCTTCTGGCTCTCCTGCCAGGCAGGAAAGCTCAGGAGCTCCGGGGCCGAGCGTCGACCTAGGCACCAGGAGGTCAGGGCGCAGGCCCGGGTTGCAGGCTCGATCCCCAGTGGGGGGCGTGCAGGAGGCAGCGGATCCGTGAGTCTCTCTCATCATGGATGTTTCTGTCTCTCTCTCTCTCTCTCTCTCTCTCTCCCTCTCCTGTCCTCTCTGACATTAATAAAAATATACTAAGCCCTGGCTGGTGTGGCTCAGTGGATAGAGCGTCGGCCTGCGGACCGAGAGGTCCCAGGTTCGATTCCGGTCGAGGGCATGGGCCTTGGTGGCGGGCACATCCCCCAGTGGGGGAAGGGGGTGTGCAGGAGGTGGCTGGTCGATGTTCCTCTCTCATCGGTGTTTCTAGCTCTCTATCCCTCTCCCTTCCTCTCTGTGAGAAATCAATAATATATATATATATATATATATTTATATAATATATATATATATTTATTATTTTTTTTTTTTTTTAAAGAAAGAAAACACAACAATAACGGAACAGGCCATCCGGCCCCGGGCTCCGGGGACCTCTATATTCAGCTCCAGGACTGATGCCGGCCCAGCAGCACAGGCTGGGATGGCGTTCAGCCGGGAAGCCGCCGAGAGATGCTCGTGTGTGGTCCTCGGTGTTGGGAGGACCGGCTGAGAACCGTTCTCAGGTTCTCCTGCCGGCCCCCGGGCTGGGGGAGGGGAGGGGAGAGGGGGCAGTGCGGGGAATGTTTGCCTTCCAAGAACAGCCCCATCCCGCCTTCCCAGCGCCAGGAGCGTTTGTGGGGCTCCCCCCCCTCCCCCCAAATCACGCATTATTTTTATTGGTAGGGCTGTGGGCTTGGCGATGTCTCCTCCAGCCTCTGCCAAGACTCTGAGCCTCCTCCCTAAAACCGGAGAGAGAGGGAGGGAGGGAGGAGGCAGGGGGGAGGGACCCTGGCCTGCGGCTGACCCGGGCCGTGGTTCCTGCGGACGGAGGAGGAGGAGGAGGAGGAGGAGGAGGAGGAGGAGGAGGAGGAGGAGGAGGAGGAGGTCAAAGCCACTCAGAGCTCTCCGGCTGTCACGGAGGAGCCACAGGACAGACCAGGACCGTCCGGAGTCACACTTTCTCGGGCAGCGTCCGGCCACCGGGGCCCCGAACCCGGAGCCGGCCAGGAGGAGGCTGTGTGGATATCGGGCAAAGCGGGCCAGGGGGCAAGTGAGATGAGCGGAGACAGGGAGGGAAAGGATAGAATGGAGAAAAGGCCAGTCCACCAAGAAGACACGTGGTTTAAAAATATATATCTACTTTGCCGAAACTGGTGTGGCCCAGTGGATAGAGCGTCAGCCCGCGGACGGAAGGGTCCCAGGTTCGATTCCGGTCAAGGGCATGGATCTTGGTTTCGAGCACATCCCTAGTGGGGGGTGTGCAGGAGGCAGCTGGTCGGTGTTTCTTTCTCATCGATGTTTCTAACCCTCTATCCCTCTCTCTTCCTCTCTGTAAAAAAAAAACAACCAATAAAATATAAATATATATATATTTATATTTTATTGATTTTTTTTTTTTTAACAGGGGATTGAGCCCACAACCCAGGCAGGTGCCCTGACCAGGAATCGAACCCAGGACCCTTCTGTCTGCAGGCGGATGCTCTATCCAGTGAGCCCAGCTGGCTCGGGGCTTTACAGAAGTATATTCAGAAAGAGATTTTGCATTGTGTGTTTTATTGCAGCAGCGTTTATTATATCTGTTCCTGTACGCTGTTACTGTGTACAAAATTTGAATTTTCTGTGTTGCAGCTTATTTTTGGTTCATGTCTTCTTGAATTCTGAAAAAAGGCGTATTAAAATGCATTCAGTAATAATAATAAAAAAAAAACACGAAAGAAAGAGATTTATTTTAAGGCAGTCGGCTTGCTCGATTGCGAGGCCTGATACTGAAGCATCTGAGATGTGAACCATGGTGGAAAGGATGTGACATCCTCGCAGAGGGTCATAAACATCCCGCTGCTCTCAGACGGGGACTCCGCCTCTAAGTGCTCCCCTCCCCCCCAGAGGGGGCTGCCGGGACAGAGGTCACTCCCTCGCAGGGACGGGCCTGGGCTTTGTGACCCAGGCCTATCTGAGCCTGCGATCAGATGTTTACGGCTCCCGCAGTGAGCGGTGACACTGGCCAGCCGCCTCCTGCCAGGAAGCGCACAGATCAATCGCATGGGGCCTTGCTCAAGCCTTTTGTTTAAAGACCGGAGAGAACGAGGACGTGATGACCTGCCTCCAGAGCGTTCCCAGAAGCTGGGAGCAAAGGGCCTGCAGAGCCGTCCCGGCCGAGGAGGGAGGGAAGCCCCCCCTCCCCCCCTCCCCCCATTAGGTCTGCTCTAGGGTGGACGTTGGGATCTGAACCGCCCTTCTCTGCTGTGTCCGTGGGCCAGCACCTTTAAAGGAATGGGAAACCTGAGGTGGGGAACCTCGACAAGCGTAACAGCAATTGGAAAAGGTTTACTAGCTGGTGGCTCAGTGGTTAGAGCACAGGCCTATGGACGGAGGCGTCCCGAGTTTGATTCTGGTCCCGCCTTTGATCCCCAATCCGGGCCGCCTACGGGAGGGAGGCAATCAATGATGTGTCTCTCTCTCACATCGATGTTTCTCTCTCTCTCTCTCTCTCTCTTTCTCTCTCTCTCTCAATATCAATGGGACAGCCCTAACTGGCCTAGCCCAGTGGATAGAGCGTCGGCCTGCGGACTGAAAGGTCCCAGGTTCCATTCCGGTCAAGGGCATGTATCTTGGTTGCGGGCACATCCCCAGTAGGGGGTGTGCAGGAGGCAGCTGATACAAGTTTCTCTCTCATCGATGTTTCTAACTCCCTCCCTCTTTTTTTTTTTAATTTATTGATTTCAGAGAGGAAGGCAAAGGGAGAGAGAGAGAAAAAAAAAACCCCATCAATGATGAGAGAGAATCATGGATCAGCTGCCTCCTGCATCCATCTCCCCACTGGGGGTCAAGCCCAAGACCCGGGCGTGTGCCCTGACCGGGAATCGAACCGGGACCCCCTGGCTCCTAGGAGGTCAGGCAGGCAGTGCAGCTGCCTCAGAGCTTTTGCTCTGTCCCCACGACCTCTGCCCGGAAGCACTTTGAACGCCTCCCGAGGAAACTCAGTGTCCACAGCTCTTCCCCCCTCAGTCCCTCCCGCCATGGCACCAACATTCGGAGCTTCCCTACGGCCATCCACGGAACAGACGTGTGAGCTGATCTTGAGGCACCCCCCTCCCCTTAGCCGGGACAGGAATGGGAGGAGACGCAATTCTCTCCTCTCCTCCATCCCAACCCCTGGTCTCCGGGCCAGGACCGAGCGAGCCAGCTCCGCTCTCAGGAACGAGGCCTCCTTCAAAGGGGGCCCCAAACTGGGGAGCGTCTGTGAGTTCTTATCCGCAGTGACTCACCTGACTCCGGGCCGGTCAGAAGTCCGAGCGCTGAACGCACTGGGTCACCCCCCTCGGCAGGGCCACGGGGAGCGGCTCACAGCTCCCCCGGCCGGGCCCCGGCCCTGGGGACCGCGTCCCCAGATAGCTGACCTGAGAGCGTGAAGGAGCCCGTCTGATGGGGTCATTGTCCGCTGGATGGGGAGGGACACGTCGGCGACACAAGGGGCCTTTGTCCGTGGCGATTGGGCTTGAAGGGGGCGGGTATTTGGGCTTCGTTCCCCAGTGGGAGCTGTCCATCCGGCCGACGGGGACAGCTCCCCCACCTGGAAACACGGCCTCCGATCGTAGCCTAGACCCACCTGGGTGCCAACCGGGGCATTTCCCAATGAAGGAGGCACCGGTGAGCCCCACCACTGAGGGCAGGGCCCTGGCCCCTCAGGGGGACACAGGGCACAGGATGGGGGTCTGGCATCCGGCAACCCCTTCTTCCCGCCCTGGCCCCTCTTCCTTCCCAGGGCATCCTGAGCGGAACTCCGGGCCCCAGCGCGGTCCCCGTGCCATTTGTAGGGCATCTGCTCTGTTTATATATATTTACACACACACACACACCCTCCAAAGACTGCACAGAGGCTTTATGAAACCCTGCAAAGGACTTATATGGTTATGACCTAAACAGTAATTCACGAAAATCACAGTTTTTTGGGGAGAGAGGAGGCAGCAGACTGAATGCTGTGTGTCCTTTTTTGGGAAGAAGACACAGAACAAGCCTCATTCACCCGCCCCCTCCCCCCGTCCCCCATTCCCCCAGGCACTGGCCGTCTCCTGACCCAACGCCCGCTCCCCTTTTACCACGTCCGTCCGAGATAGAAGCCCTGGCACCCCATGGCACAGAACCCCCTCCCCCACTTCCTCCCTCGGCACAGAGATCCCCCCCCCCCCCGGGGCGCAGCCAGGACACGCGTGTGCGGCCCGGACCGAGCCCCGCGCACGCGGGCAGCGAGGCCGCCTGCAGGCACGGGCCTGGCGCCCGGCCCGGCCGCTGATTCATCGAAGGCACAAGTGCGGCCGAGCCCTCAGCGGGCGGTTTCCTGGAGAGTCCAGTGGAGGGAGGACTGGAGAGGGCTTCACGGACTCCCGGCGGGAGAGCGGGAAGACAGAGCTCCCGGCGTGTGGCCTCGGACAGACAGACAGCCAGCCACGCGGTGCCTGGGGGGCGGGGGGAGGTGGTGAGGGCAGGGGGAGCGCGGGCTCTCGTCTCTCCAGAACAGAGGACAGTGTTTGGATTTGGATGAATGCATGTGAGAGTTGCAACTGACAAGTTCCATCTTCTCTCTCTCTCTCTCATTTATTTATTTATTTTTAAAAATATTTTTATTGATTTTTTTACAGAGAGGAAGGGAGAGGGGTAGAGAGCTAGAAACACCAATGAGAGAGAAACATCCATCAGCTGCCTCCTGCACACCCCCCACTGGGGTGTGCCCGCCACCATGGCACATGCCCTTGACCGGAATCGAACCCGGGACCTTTTAGTCCCCAGGCTGATGCGCTATCCACCGAGCCAAACCGTTTCAGCAATCCCTCTCTTATTTTTTTAAATATAGTTTTACTGATGTCAGAGGGGGAGAGGGAGAAGGAGAGAGAGAGAGAAAAACATCCATGCCGAGAGAGAACCATGGACCGGCTGCCTTCTGCACGCCCCCTACTGGGGATGGAGCCCGCAACCCCGGGCATGTGCCCTGACCGGGAATCGAGCCGTGACCTCCTGGTTCAGTGGTCGGCAAACTCATCCGCCCACAGAGCCAAATATCAACAGCACGGCGACGGACATGTCTCTGGAGAGCCACATTTAAAAAAAAAAAAATATTCTCTTTTTATATATACTTTATTGATTTTTTACAGAGAGGAAGGGAGAGAGATAGAGAGATAGAAACGTCAATGAGAGAGAAACATCGCCCAGCTGCCTCTTGCACACCCCCTACCGGGGATGTGCCCGCAACCAAGGTCCATGCCCTTGACCGGAATCGAACACGGGACCCTTCAGTCTCCAAGCCGATGCTCTATCCACTGAGCCAAACCGGCTTCGGCAACATTTTTTTTTAAACGTAAACGTCTCCTAACGCCACGTCTTCCACACAGACTCGCCCAGGCCGTAGTGTTTTGTGGGAGAGCCACCCTCCAAGGGCCCGAGAGCCGCAGTTTGCCGACCACGGTCCTGGTTCCTAGGTCGATGCTCCATCGCTGAGCGCTGAGCCACGCCGGCCAGGCTTCCCACAGCCCTCCCTCCACCCCCCCCCCCCGCCCCCCAACGAGCATCTCCTCGCTGGGTGATTCAGAAAATACCCAAACCAGCCGTCGCTAACGGTCGTGTCCACGCCCGGCTTCTTGCCCGGTGACTCACCGTCTTCCCGCCCCGATCCACGGCAGCCACACGCTCTGCGGTAACTTTCCAACGTCTGACGTGTTCCCTGGGCAGCATCTGGGCCCCACGTGGGGCGCCGGGGACCAAGGTCCCGGCTGGTATCCTAAGCGCCCGGGCGTCCGGGCGTCGGGCGCCGCTGTCAGTTGATGATATCAGGGTCCTGTTTGCACGGTGGCGTGTTCGCGGCCGGAGGCTGTGGTGAATTGTTACGGAGTTAATTGTTATTGCCCGCAATCCCAGATAACGCTGTCTCCCCGGGACAGACGAATGGGCCTGGGATGTTTCGGCAGGCGGGGGGGGCGGGGGGGGGGGGAGAACAGAACGCGTCGGAGAGGGAACACGCTTATCGCTACGGGACTTTCTGTGAGCAGGAGAGCAAGTTCTCGAAGGGCAGGGACTCCGTGTGTTGCCGAAACCGGCGTGGCTCAGCGGATAGAGCGTCGGCCTGCGGACTGGAGGGTCCCAAGTTCGATTCCGGTCAAGGGCACAGGACCTTGGTGGCGGGCACATCCCCGGTGGGGGGTGTGCAGGAGGCAGCTGGTCGATGATTCTCTCTCATCGATGTTTCTGACTCTATCCCTCTCTCTTCCTCTCTGTGGAAAATCAATAAAATATCTATATTTAAAAAAAATAAAAAAAGGACTCCATGCGTTGAGTTTCCTACAGGGGTTGCATAATCCAGCCAATTACGTCTCATGGGGAGCCCTGACTTTGCTCAGTTTCACTATTTTCTCTATTTTTGTACTATTTGAATCTCCCCTCTTTCTTTTCTTTTTTTTAAAAAATATACCTTACTGATTTTTTTACAGAAAGGAAGGGAGAGGGATAGAGGGATAGAGAGCTAGAAACATCGATGAGAGGGAAATACCGATCAGCTGTCTCCTGCACACCCCCACCTGGGGATGTGCCCGCAACCAGGGTCCATGCCCTTGACCGGAATCAAACCTGGGACCCTTCAGTCCACAAGCTGACGCTCTATCCACTGAGCCAAACATCGGTTTTGGTTCTTCCTCCTCCTCCCCCTCCACCCCCTCCTCCTCTTCTTCCTTCTTTTCTCTCTTCTTCTATTTTTTGTTTTTTTTTGTTTTTTGTTAATTCTCACCCGAGGATATATTTTCCCATTGATCTTTGGCAAAGTGGAAGGGAGAGGAAGAGGCAGAGAGAAACCTGGGTGTGAGAGAGACACATCCATGGGTTGCCTCCCGCACGCGTCCCGAGCAGGGCCTGGGAACCTACCACTGAGGCACATGCCCTTGGCCGGAACCGAACCCGGGGACCCCTCAGGCCGAGGGCCGGCGCGCTGCCCACTGGGCCGCACTGGCCAGGGCTCCGAAACGGGTTTCGATGCGTGAAAACGCCACCCACTGAACCGCTCCGGGCGGGAGAAGGTGGGCGACTGTCTGACTCCCCGGAGGCACTCACACGGACCCAGGACGTGCCTGCCACGTGGGCGCTCCACGTGTCTCCTCGGGTGTCTGTCCCACGGGGCCCAGGGCAGCCTGGGCTGGGCGTGGGCGAGCACTACTCTTGTTTATGACCTGGCTGTTGACTTTGCTTAAAGGGACAACACCTCAGCCCCGGAGATCAAAGCTGGGCGGCAGAGGTGGGGTGAATTTGAAACTGGGACTCCGAAGAAGAACTGTTGGCCGGGACAGATTCATTTGCCTCCGGGCAAAACCATTATGATGGCTGGTCTCATTTTCTGGTTCTTATAAGGGCATTTCTGGTATCACGTGATCTCACGCATGGAGGGGGAATGACGAACAACATAAACCGATGAACAAAAACAGACCCGGAGGCAGGGAAGCAGCGATCAGACCGTCAGACCTCAGAGGGAAGGCAGGGGAGGGCGGGGGTCAGGGGGAGAGATCAACCAAAGGACTTGTGTGCACGCCTATGGGCCTGGCCAGTGGTCACGGACAACAGGGGGGTGGGGGCACGCGTGGGGAGGGGTTTGGGATGGGAATTGGGGGGAGGGGGAGGAGATGAGGACACATATGTGATACCTTCATCAATAAAGAAATTTAAAAGAAGAAGTGGGGTGATCTTGAGATGTCAGAGACAAGGCACCATGGAGGTTTCACACCGTCAGGCCCCAGGGAGGGGGAAGGAATGAAAAGGCCAAAGCGATGAGACTTGTTCTCTCCATGGGGAGCGGCCGTGGCAAAGGCAGGACAGGAGTCCGGGAGCCTGGAGTTCATTCCTCCCCACACGGCCCCGCCCAGGGCCTTACCCAGAGCCACGGTGCTCACCCGAGTCACACACATGGGCATGTTACCAGGTGCATGCGCGAGAGAGAGGCAAGTCTCCATGGTGACAACGGGGCAGGATGATAGGCCCTAGGTCAAGATCAAAGTCTCCTCTGGGGGCATCGCCACCCACGAAGGCGCCTGTAGAGCGGGAGTCCTGTTCCGGAAGCCAATTCTATGGCGTTGAGGAATGGGTCCAGCCCTAACTGGTGTGGCTCAGCGGATAGAGCGTCGGCCTGCGGACTGAAGGGTCCCAGGTTCGATTCCGGTCAAGGGCATGGACCTTGGTGGCGGGCACATCCCCAGTAGGGAGTGTGCAAGAGGCAGCTGGTCGATGTTTCTCTCTCATCGATGTTTCTAGCTCTCTATCTCTCTCCCTTCCTCTCTGTAAAAAAAATCAATAAAATATATTTTAAAACAAACAAACAAAACAAAACCCTTCTCTCTGCGGGCTTCTCCCATGCCACTGGCTTTGTGACCCTGCTCCGGCCCCCCAGGCCCGACTCTCCGACTTCCCGCCCCAGGCCGGCGTCTGAAAGCATCTCAGAAGCCTGGGCGCCTGCCGTCCAGCAAGACGACCCTCCTCCCGATGGCCCATTCCGTCCTCCGGGACATGAAGCCCCGAGAGCTGCCGCCTGGGAGAACAGGGGGCTTTGCAGGCGTGTGGTTGGCTCATCGCCAGGAAGCGAGGGCCAGCTGAGCCCGGGGCTGTGGCCCCCGCACCCCCCCTGCTCCCCTCCCCGCCCCCCTCCCGCCCCACCACGCAGCACATCCCTTGGCTGGCAATTCCCTGCAAGACTGCGGATGGAAGCGGTGGGTTGCACAGATTTTAAAACAGGTTTTGGAGGAAAAGAGGTTCCTGCTTTGGTTTCAGATGGTCCCAGGAATGTGTTCGATCCTAGGGTACACGCCAAAGGAAATCTGGTTACCCCAGAACGTGCTAACAGGAAGAGGCAGCTACACTTTCCTCGGATCCCCTTCGGTGCCCACGCTTTCTCCCGTTCCCCGTTTCCAAGTCTGAATCAGCAGCAAATACAGCCATGCATACAAACATACACACTCACATGCATACATACGTGTGTGTGTGTGTGTGAGCCATGTACATTTTGGCTGACTCAAGGAATAAGAGGACATCTCGTGTCCCACAAACACGTGTTCACCCCCCTGCGGATGGGACAGCGTAAGCATGGAAGTCTAAGAACAATCCACACCGCCTGGGCTGGTGTGGTGGCCTCCCACGGGCCAAGAGGTCCCCGGTTCGATTCCCGGTCAGGGCCCAGGCCCAGGGTGTGGGCTCCATCCCCCTGTCAGGCGTGCAGGAGGCAGCCGAGCCGTGATTCTTTCTCATCATGGATGTTTCTCTCTCTCTCTCTCTCCCTTCCTCTCTGAAATCAATGAAACATGTATAGTTTTAAAAAGGCATTCTTTGCTTAGGGCTATGCAGAAGCAGGCCCGGGTCTATAGTTCAGCTACAACTGCATTTCAGATGCGTAATAACGGAAAACCCACTGACCCACCTCCCCTGGCTGGTATGCACGGTGCTGTCGTTAGTGGGACGGCTACACTGGGTGTTTCAGGCATCGGACTCTCCTTCCCACTCCCCCACCCCCCCGATTTTTGCTCCTTAAAAAAAAAAAAAAAGCATAAAAGTTGCCAAAACCGGTTTGGCTCAGTGGATAGAGCGTCGGTCTGCGGACTGAAAGGTCCCGGGTTCGATTCCGGTCAAGGGCATGTACCTTGCTTGCGGGCACATCCCCAGTAAGGGGGGGGGGTGTGCAAGAGGCAGCTGATGAATTATTTCTCTCTCATTGACGTTTCTAGCTCTCTATCCCTCTCCCTTCCTCCCTGTGGAAAATCAATAAAATATATTAAAAAAAAAAATAAAGCATAAAAGCGACCGAGTCATCCTCGCCAGAGCCAGCCTGTGCCTACCGCACACACACGGTGCCCGGAGTAGCCCTCGATCGGGGGACCGTGGGACCCCCACACCCCCAAACACTTCCCTCTGCACACTACGAGGCAGCAACAGCAACAGCTCACTCTCGACTCCCCAGGTCCAAGGCGTGCTTTTAATGTCAGAGGAGAAACCCAGGCCCGGGGCCAGCGCGCGCTATCTACATCCCCAAAGGCAGCCGCGGCTGCTTCAGCGACTCCCCCAAGGCCAGGCAGATGGGAGTCTCCCCCCTTAAGCTCAGACGCGGGAAGAGGAATGGACGGAATGGACGTCAGAGGCGGGAGCGGGACACAGGGGGAGGCGGGCCCCTTTGGGGGCGTGCACAGCGGCTCCCCATGCGGGCAAGGGCGCAGCCCCTGGAGTCCCTGCCCCTCCCATCCATCGCCTCCCTCCGAGGTCCTCCCTCCCGGGCGGGGCCGGCGTCATACGAAGCAGCAGTACTTCTTCCACCAGGACTTGGACAGGGTCCGCATTTTGTCCGGAGTCCTGCTTTTGGGCTTCTTGGGGGGCGGCTGCGGCAGCGGCGGCGGCTGCTGGGCGTCCGAGTGCTGGATGCCGGCCACGATGGCCGCGTCGAAGACCTCCTTGAGGTTCTTCTGGGTGAGGGCCGAGCACTCGATGTAGGCGGCCGCCTTGACCTGCTCGGCGCACAGCCGGGCCGCCTCCTCGGGCACCGGCTTCTCCTTGGCCTTGTCCAGCTCGATGAGCACCTTGACGTCCTCCCGCAGGTCCGACTGCGTGCCCACCAGCAGCACGGGCGCCCGGGGGCAGTGGCGCCGGATCTCGGGCACCCACTTCTCCGTCACGTTCTGGAAGGAGGTGGGGCTGACCACGCTGAAGCACAGCAGGAAGGCGTCCGCGTGGGTGTAGCACAGGGGCCGCAGCCGGTCGAACTCGTCCTGCAATGAAGCCGGCGGTTATTTTTTTATTTTTAAAATATATTTTATTGATATTTTTTTTTACAGAGAGGAAGGGAGAGGAGAGAGAGCTAGAAGCATCGACGAGAGAGAATCGTCCATCAGCTGCCTCCTGCACACCCCCCTACGGGGGACGTGCCCGCAACCAAGGTCCGTGCCCTTGACCGGAATCGAACCCGGGACCTTTAAGTCCGCAGGCCGACGCTCTATCCACTGAGCCACACCGGTTTCGGCATATTTTATTTTATTTTTTTAAAAACATATATATGTGTGTGTGGGTGTCAGAGAGAGGAAGGGCGAGGGAGAGGGAGATGGAAACATCAACGATGAGAGAGAATCACGGATCGGCTGCCTCCTGCACGCCCCCCACTGAGGATCGAGCACGCAACCCGAGCATGTGTCCTTGACCGGAATCGAACCCGGGGCCCTTCCGTCTGCAGGCTGATGCTCTAACCATTGAGTCAAACTGGATAGGGCCACCCAAAATTATTTTTTTTAAGTCCATCTCATCCAAAGAAAGACCACCTTTACATTAAAAATTAAATATATATATATATATATATAATTTCAGAGAGGAAGGGAGGAGAGAGAGAGAGAGAGAGAGAGAAACATCCATGATGAGAGAGAATCATAGACCGGCTGCCTCCTGCACGCCCCCCACTGGGGATGAAGTCCACAACCCACACCCTGACTGGGAATCAAATGCTGACCTCTTGACGCCCGACCACTGAGCCACACTGGCCGGGCACCTTCCCACGGTTCTTAAAAGCGTCCGGCAGGTGACAGAAAACCCACCGGTCACGGGAAGACGGGCCCGGGTCTAAGGAAGGCGGGCCCTGTGGCTCCCCTAAGTGGGGCCCGCACTCCCGGAATCTTCCAAATGTGTTCAACGTTTTTTACATCTCACACCCGACAGCCCCCCCACAGGGGGGGGGGGAGTCAGCCACTTGGCGAAAGCTTTCTGACATCGTCTCGTTCCTGTTGAACAGTTCCGCCTGTGGCCACCGAGCATCCTCCGATGACTGACACATGACCACTGCCACGCACATGGCGCCGCATCTGCCTTCCCAGGCTGTGTCTCCTGTGAACACACATTCCCTTCGCGCGCACGGGCTCTCCATTTCCATCGCCGGGTGACGGCCATCGGACGGCACTCAAGTCAGTCGGCCGCCGAAACCCGTGCGGCTCAGTGGATAGCGCGTCGGCTTGGGGACTGAAAAGGTCCCCGGGTTCCATTCCGGTCAAGGGCATGTGCCTTGGTTGTGGGCCTATTCCCAGTAGGGGGCGCGCAGGAGGCAGCTGATCAATGACTCTCTCTCATGGATGTTTCTAACTCTCTATCTCTCTCCCTTCCTCTCTGGACAAAAATCAATAAAATATATTTTAAAAAATAATAATAAAAAAAATAAAGCCAGTCGGCGAACGTGACCGGGAGCGACGCGGGCATCTCAGAGCGCCCCCGGCCCCCGGCCCCCAGCCCGTCCCCTGCGAGCCAAAGTCAGAAAGCATGACTCGGGTGTCTCCGTGCCAGCCCCGAGCTGAAAGCATCGACGCAGTCACCCGACCGGGCGTGGACTCGTGCCCGGCTCTGAGGTTCGACGGATGAAACGTCCCCTCTGTTCTCCGACACCCCTGGCGTCGGGGGTTGCGTTACCGGTGAAAAGGGAGGCGAGCCCGGGGCCCGGGGCCCGGGGCCCGCGACAGGGGGGGCGTGGGGGATCTGGCTCCGGACTTCTGGAGGTTTTGGCGCAGGGAGGCTGCGGGAAGCCGAGCAGAAACGAAACCCTCCCGCCCATCGCCGGGCCGGAAACCCTAGATATTTGCCGAGATGGCAACGCACGTGTGTGTGTGTGTGTGTGTGTGTGTGTGTATGTATGTGTGTGTGTCTATGTATGTATGCATGTATGCGTGTATATGTGTGTACGTGTGTGTATGTGTATATGTGTGTTTGTGTTTGTGTATGTGTGTATATGTGTGTATATGTGTTTGTGTGTTTGTGTGTACATATGCGCGTGTGTATGTGTGTGTGTGTGTGGTGTGTATGTGTGTGTATATATGCGCGTGTGTATGTGTGTGTGTGTGTGTGGTGTGTGTATGTATGTGTGTGTGGTGTGTATGTGTGTGTGTGTGTGTTTGGGACAGGAGGAAGGCCAAGGGGGGTGCACCCTCGAGGCCCGGGGGTCCCTCTGCCTCGGGCTGTGTGTGTGGAGGGGAGGATCTGGTTCAGGGGCCGGGCCAGGCCGGCCGGGCAGGCAGCTGGGCAGTAGGTCCGTCCAGCTGCCATCGGATCATTTATTTCATTTTTTGGTAGAAAGGTTTCTCCACGCGCCTCCTGCGTCCGGAGGTGGGAGGCTTTCAGCTCCTCCTGGCAGAGCTACAATGGACCAGTCTTCTTGCAGCGCCCCCCCCGCCCCCCACCCCGATTTCTCAGATGCCAAAGGCACGTCCCCCCAAATCCTCGGGGTCGGATCCGTTTCCACTGGAAGAAGAATGCGAATCCGCCATTGGAACCGCCTTTTGACATCTTTTTTTTTTTTAAATAGAATTCCTCCCATTTTTAAAAATATATATTTTATTGGTTCTTTACAGAAAGGGAGAGAGAGAGGCAGAAACATCGATGAGAGAGAGAGAGACATCGACCAGCTGCCTCCTGCACACATCCATGCCCTTGACTGGAATCGAACCTGGGACCCTTCAGTCCGCAGGCCGCCAACGCTCTATCCACTGAGCCACACCGGTTAGGCTCTGAGTTTCGGTAGGAAACCTGCTGTGGGGCCCCAGGGTCTGGCTGCCGGTGCTCACACAGGAGCCGGCTGAGTCACTCACTGCACATCCACCAGGCAATCCTGGGAGCTGCCTGGAGGAGGGGCGTTCCACTGGCTGAGTCAACACCGAGTGATTATGACAGGAGTCAAAACAAGTCCTCTAAGAGGCAGTCAGTCCATCAGCTCCGGAGCAGGTGGGGCAAAAAGGGCGATCGCTTTGGGCAGCTTTGCCAACCGTCAAAACCAGTACGAACTGCCCTGACTGTGTGGCTCAGTGGATAGAGCGTCAGCCTGCAGACTGGAGGGTCCCGGGTTAGATTCCGGTCAAGGGCATGTACCTTGGTTGCAGGCACATCCCCAGTAGGGGGTGTGCAGGAGGCAGCTGATCTGATGTTTCTAACTCTCTACCCCTCTCCCTTCCTCTCTGTAAAAAAATCAATAAAATATATTTTAAAAAAAACACCCAAAAACCAATTACTAACTGATACTCCGGAAACAGGAAACAATGGACTCCATCTTCCCAGCTGTGGGTATTTCCCAGTTTTTGCACTTGGTTTTCTGCAAACCGTCCTCATTCAGGACATAACCAGGGACACTTCGCTAACTAGCACATCCGGCTAGAAATATAATAATCTCAACGAAAACACTGCTGGGTGACCAGGCGAATCCATCCCCAGTACCCCCAACACTTCGCAACGTAGCACCCAACCCCTTTATTCCATAAACATAAATGTCGTGCGTGAAAATATTTCTCAAATGATTCACGTGTTTCTCCGACTTCTATTTATTTTCTTTTAAAATATGTATTTTTTTTTTTTAAAATGATGTCAGAGAGGACGTGAGAGGGAGAGAGAAATAGAAACATTAACGGTGAGAGAGAGCCGTGGACCGGCTGCCTCCTGCACGCCCCACAGGGGGGATCGAACCCACAACCCGGGCCATGTGCCTTGACCAGAATTCGAACTATGACCTCCTGGTTCCTAAGTCGACCACTGGGCCATGCTGGCCTGGCACAACTTCTTAAAGAGAACAGAGCCCGCCGGCGTGGCTCAGTGGTTGAGCATTGACCTGTGAGCCAGGAGGGCACGGTGGTTCGATTCCCGGTCAGGGCACAGGCCCGGGGTGCGGGCTCCACCCTCAGTGTGGGGCGTGCGGGAGGCAGCCGATCCGTGACTCTCTCTCATCACGGACGCTTCTCTCTCTTTCTCAATCCCCCCCTGCCTCTCTGACGTCAATAAACAGATATTTAAAAGGAAATAAAGAGAACAGAAACTTGGGTGGCCCAAGAGCCGTGCCACGTGGGTGCCGAGTGATGATGAGCCTCTGAGCTCTGGGCCATGTCCTCTCCCCTGTGTCCTCCCTCTCCCTCCTCCGGCCGCCTCCCCCGAGGGCCTGGCCCTCACGGCGGGAATAAAGGTTCACGATTCGGAAGACGGCGTTCCAGGCCAGCCCTCCTCCCTGCAGTGCTGGCTACCTCCCACCTCCCCGTCTCTGCCTCCAAGGACAGCAGTGGGCCTGAGGAGTCGATCCCCAGCTTAGAAAGGGACACAAGGACACGGACGGACATACATCCCACCTTCTCATCATGCTCTCCACACCTCTAGCTCACGGATGATAAGATACCACCAACTCACTTGGAGGAATGATTACAAAGGATTCCCCCCCCCCCCCATAAAAACCCAGAGAGTATGCCGAAACCGGTTTGGCTCAGTGGATATAGAGCGTCGGCCTGCGAACGGAAAGGTCCCGGGTTCGATTCTGGTCAAGGGCATGGACCTTGGTTGCGGGCACATCCCTGGTGGGGGGGCGTGCAAGAGGCAGCTGATCGATGACTCTCTCTCATGGATGTTTCTAACTATCTCCCTTTCTCTCTGTAAAAAAATCAATAAAATATATTAAAAAGAACAAAACAAAACAAAGCCCAGAAAGTGAACAAGATCAGAAACGCCTGTGAGGTAAGAACCGTCCAGACCCCGCTGTCCCCCGTCCTGCCCACCCACAGCTGGCCACACCCCGTTTTATGGGGGCAGAGTTTCCCGGCGGCGAGGGGCCCGGGGCCGGGGTGGGGTGGGGTGGCGGCGGCGGCGTGCGGTGCGGAGTTACCCAATGCCGCAGGGAGGGGGCTGGAGGCGGGGAGGGGGCTGTTTCCTGTCCGGGCACGGAACCAGGGCGTGATACTGACCTGTCCCGCCGTGTCGCAGAGCTGGAGTCTCACGGGCTGCCCGTCCACGGACACCACGGCTGGAAGACAAGCCCAGAGCGATGAGCAGGGGCCCGTCTCTCAAGCACGTGCCCGAGAATCGCCGTGTTGGCCTGCCCCACCCTCCTCCCTCGGACCCCGAGGCTCCTGTCCTGGCCCCGCCCCGCCCCCCCCCCCCAATCCATGAAAGACTCGCCTAAAACAAGCAGGCCCCCAAAAGGCATCTTCTATATACGGTATATAAAAGGCTAATGTGCCACGTGTCCCCGCGGGAGTTCGACCGGGAGAATGGCAGATCGATCGGTCGCTATGACGAGCGCTGACCACCAGGGTCAAAAAAATCAATAAAATATATTTAAAAAAAACACCCCAAAACCAATTACTAACTGATACTCAGGAAACAGGAAACAATGGACTCCATCTTCCCAGCTGTGGGTATTTCCCAGTTTTTGCACTTGGTTTTCTGCAAACCGTCCTCATTCAGGACATAACCAGGGACACTTCGCTAACTAGCACAGGAATGTGGTGGGTGACCAGTGCACGGGTGGTGAGAGGAGGAGGCGGCGGGGAGGTGGGGAGGAGGTGAGGCAGGGAACCTGATCGGCCCTGACCTCCAGCCGCTCCTAGGGACCCTACCCATGCACAAATTTTGTGCACTGGACCTCTAGTTTAAAAAAAAAAAAAAATATATATATATATAGATAGATAGAGAGATATAGATATAGATATAGATTTCAGAGAGAAAGGGTGAGAGGGAGAGAGAGAGATAGAAACATCGACGATGAGAGAGACTCATTGACTGGCTGCCTTCTGCCCGACCCCCTACTGGGGATGGAGCCCTGACCGGGAATCGAACCCAGACCTCCTGGTTCACAGCTTGAGGCTCAACCGCTGAGCCACGGCCGGCCAACCGCCCTCCAGGGCTGACAATTCCACCCACGGCCTCCGGTGAGACAACCCTCTGCCCCCCTCTCCGCCCGGCCCCCCGCCAGCTGGCACCCCAGAAAGGCCTGCCTGCACTTTCCTGCTGCCCGCCCCCCCCCCCCCAAGATTTATCTTCCGGTCGCACTGGTCTCCAAAGATCTAGAAACACCGGGGGAGGGGGAGGGGACACCGGCCCGGCAGCCTCACAAGGAACTACTTTCCCCTGGGAACTGGCCCGAAAATCATGAAACCCGTCGCTTGTTCTGGGAACAAGGCCGTCCGGGCCGTCCTGCTTATCAGAGAGGGCACGGCCGGCCTCCCCTGGCCGGCTCCAAAGAGAAAAGGGAGAGCCCGGGCCGGGATGGCTCAGTGGATAGGGCGTCGGCCTGCAGACTGAGGGGTCCCGGGTTCGATTCCAGTCAAGGGCACAGTGCCTTGGTTGCAGGTACATCCCCAGGTGGGGGGCGTGTGCAGGAGGCAGGTGATCGATGTTTTTCTCTCATGGATGTTTCTAACTCTCCATCCCTTTCCCTTCCTCTCTGTAAAAACTCAATAAAATATACTTTTTCAAAAAAGAGAGATGGGAGAAGCATTTAAAAACAAACCAACAAACAAACCGAGCGAGTTTTCCCCACTAGTTCCTGAGGATTTTCACTTTCCCCTAAATGGCAAAAAGACCTGAAAAACCAAGGTAAAGGGCCCCTTTATCTTCCCTCTGCCGAACCCAGCAACCCTAGGGGCTCGGGCAGCTCCCAGCGAAGGGAAGGAGCCGACCCTAAGACCCACGGCCCGTGGGGGCGGCTGGGGCAGGGGAGGGAGGGGCGCCTCAAAGAGAAAGAAATCCCGTTTATCCTCCGGCTTAACCCCCACCCAAGCCTCCGCCAGGCCCGCTGGGGCTCCAGCCACCAAATCCCCGCCCTCCCCGCCCCCTCGGCGGCCCTTTGAAGCGGAGAAGCCCCGGGAGGTCAGGGCGGGTGGCGCCGAGGCCACAGGTAACGGCGCAGGGCACCTGCGCGCCCCCTTCCCGGGGACCTGCAAACCGACCGATCGACCGACCGACCGGGCAACCTGCGCTCGACCTGCTGGCTCCCCGGGGGGGGGGGCTCCCCGTGTCTCTGTCACCCCCAGGCTCGCGCCCCCGTTCCCCCCATTCCCACCCCCGCCGCGGGCTCGCTTTTGGGCCTCCCCATCCTCTACCCACCCCCCCAGATCGCGGGTCCCCAAAAGGCTTGGGGGACTGTGCCCCGCATCCCGAACTGGGTCCGAGCCCTGGATCGCCCTCCCCAGGGGGGTCCCCGCGATCCCCGCCAGCACCGCGCCCCTCTCCCCGCGCCCCGCGCGCTCCCCCGGCCCCCCATTCCCACCCCCGCCGCGGGCTCCCCAAAGGGCTTCCCCATCCTCTCCCCCCGGCTCGCGGGTCCCCAAAAGGCTCGGGGACGGTGTGCCCCGCACCCCGCGCTGGGTCCGAGCCTTGGATACCACCACCCGCCCCCCCCCCCCGCCTGGATCTCCGTTCCTGCGCCCCCCGCGCGCGCCCCCATCCCCGCGCCCCTTGCCCTCCCCGCGCCCCACTGGCCCTCCCCGCGCCCCGCGCCCCCCGCGCCCGTTTACCCTCCCGCCCCCCCTTGCCCTCCCCGCGCCGCCCGCGCCCCCCCTCCCCCTTGCTCACCCCGCGCCCCTTGCCCCCCCCGCGCCCCGCGCCCGCCGCTCACCGGAGAAGTTGTCGAAGGCGGTGGGCCCGTACTCGGTGGGGTAGCCGTTGGTGGTGTAGCTCACCACCAGGCTGGTCTTGCCCACCGCGCCGTCGCCCACCAGGACGCACTTGATGGCGCGGCCCCGGGCGCCCCCCGCGCCCCGCGCCCCGCGCGCCCCGCGCTCCCGGCGGGGCGGCACCGGCGGCGCCTCGCAGCGGCCGGGGAGCGCGGGGCCGCCCTGCTGCGGGGGCATCGGGCCGGGAGGCCGGGCGGCAGGGCCGGCAGCTGCCCGGAGCCTCCTCCCCTCCCCTCCCCTCCCCTCCCCTCCGGGCGGGCGGTGCGGGCGGTGCGGGCGGCGGGGGGCCCGGGCCCGTTCCCGGGCGCCGCTCGGACAAAGGAGCCCGGGGCCGCTCTGCGCTCCGCGCCGCCGCTCTGCCCGCGCCGACCGGGGACTGCGGCCGCCGTGGAGCCCGGCCCGTCTCCGCCCGGCGCCGGCGACGCCACGCGCGGGGGGCGGGAGGGGGCGGGATGGAGGGAGGAGGGAGGGAGGAAGGAGGAGGGAGGATGGAGCGAGGAGGGAGGGAGGCGGGTCCCGCGGCCGCGGGTCCGGGCGCTGGGCCCACAGCGCCCCCTGCCGGCGTCCCGGGGCGCCGCACCTGCTCCGGAGCCGGTGCCAGCCCGGCGGGCAAGCCCGAGCTCCCCCTGTTCCCAGCGCCCCTGCACCCCGCCTCCCAGCTCATCGGATCCGGTGCTGGGGCCCCCCCCGGGGATGAAGGGTGTGTGGGAGCACGTGGTCCAAAGGAGACGGAATTAACGGGCAATTTATATATATATAAATAAATAAATATATATATATATATATATATATATATATAATTTATTGATTTCAGAGAGGAAGGGAGGGGGACAAAGAAACACCAGTGATGAGAGAGCATCATGGATGGGCTGCCTCTGCACGCCCCACGCGAGATCGAACCCGCAACCCGTGCCTGTGCCCTGACCCCTGGGTCATATAGGTCGCTACTCCTGGGTCACGCGGCTGGGTGGCAACTTGAAACAAAAAATTGTATGGCCGAAACCGGTGTGGCTCAGTGGATAGAGCGTCGGCCTGCGGACTGTAGGGTCCAGGGCATGTACCTTGGTGGCGGGCACATCCCCGGTGGGGGGTGTGCAGGAGGCGGCTGATCGGTGATTCTCTCTCATCGATGTTTCTGACTATCCCTCTCCCTTCCTCTCTGTAAAAAAATCAATAAAACATATATATTTTAAAATTATATGGTTATTTTCTTCTAAAATAATTTACTTTTTTTTTTCTTTCCATTTCGGAGCAAAAGGATGAAGGTCATTGTTTAATGCTCGTTTGACTTTCTCTTTCGCACCCGGTGACCCGGCACCTTTCTTTATGGCCCCAATTCCTCCACTCCCTTCACTGGAATTTGGGGACAATATTATCTGAGAGAAAAAAAAAAATCCATTCTTTTCTTTGATAACTTCTCGTCTACCTCCTCTTAACACGCAGCCAACGGTCCGTTCAGAAAGCAGGAGGGCAGGGGCCATCTGTCACAACAAAGATAAATCAAAACAGAAAACAGGGAAGCGTCTCTCTCCCTCTCCCTTCCTTTCTGAAATCAATAAAGAAATATATTTAAAAAAAAAAAAAAAAAAGCACAGGGCCTTCACCATTTTGGCTCAGTGGATAGAGCGTCAGCCTGCGAACTAAAGGGTCCTGGGTTCGATTCCGGCCAAGGGCACATGCCCAGGCTATGGGCTCAATCCCCAGTAGGGGGGGCAGCCGATCCATGATGCTCTCTCATCATGGATGTTTCTCTCTCTCTCTCCCTCTCCCTTCCCCTCTGAAATCAATAAAGAAATATATATATATATATATACACACATATATATTTTTAAATAAAAAGCGCAGGATGTGGAGTTGACATGCCTTCCTGCGCTGGTGACACGAGCCCACAGCCGTCACTCAAGGGAGTTCACTGCCATGGGAAGTTCATTCCCGTTCTTCTCCTGGAAAACATTACAAAATCACAAAATTGAAGAAGCCAGCAGCCAGGCCTAAAATAATTTTTCTTGATTTCAGAGAGAGAGAGAGAGAAAGAGGGAGAGAGAGAGAGAGAGAGAGAGAGGAACATCCATGAGGAGAGAGAATCATGGATCGGCGGCTTCCTGCACGCCCCCCATTGGGGAT
The DNA here is from genome assembly GCA_036971965.1 of Nyctalus aviator. Lineage (NCBI taxonomy): Eukaryota > Metazoa > Chordata > Mammalia > Chiroptera > Vespertilionidae > Nyctalus > Nyctalus aviator. Next base: position 2,289,152 of record CM072940.1, on the reverse strand, counting down.
GGAGCCAGCAACCCAGGCATAGGCACTGACCGGGAATTGAACCCTGACCTCCTGGTTCGCAGGTCGATGCTCCAACCACTGAGCCACACCGGCTGGGCAGGCGGTTTTCTGTCCTCCATTCTGTCCAAACATTCTCAGCTGAACTTTGAGCCTCTGTGTCACTTATGCCTGTCTGCCTCTCCCTGCTCTCCCCACGCTCCCTGAGACTTGTCCCAACTCTGGCCTTCGCCCCGTCGTTAGGACAGGCCCTTTCTTTAAGGCACTCGTGGAGGCTGGCACCCGCATTCCCCATTGCTGGAAAGCTGGCCCCCCGGGACCCCACCTCCTGGGAGTCACACCCCCTGTGAGCCGCTCCCGCCCTGAGCAGAGACCTGAGTCATAGCACCCAGGAGCTATTGGCGCAGAACGAATGGCACGTGTCTCCCAGCTCTCTCTCTCTCTCTCTCTCTCTCTCTCTCTCTCTCTCTCTCTCATATGAGGCCAGTTTCCGTGGGAACAATGACACACACCTGGGGAGAGACCCACGTGGCGGAGACCGGAGGCCAGGTCTTCGGGAGACGGCAGCCCGGACATCACGTGACCGCAGTCTCCTACTTGCACCTCCCCACTCACCTGCTTCCCCCTTCCTGCCCGTGCCACCTGGGCGGTCACAGGTGTTGCGTGAAGCCACGATGTCCTTTATCGTTTGATTTGTCCAGAAGCACCTTATCGTCATTTACTTCCACGGAGACGCAGGCCTGGAGGGAGACAGATGGCTTAGGCCAGGCGTCGGCAAACTCAGGAGTCCACAGAGCCCACTGTCCACAGCACAGCGACGGACGTGTCTCCGGAGAGCCACGTTGTTTAAACTTCAGCTTCTTCTGACGCCACGTCTTCCACGCAGACCCGCCCGGGCCGTGGTGTTTAGTGGAAGAGCCGCCCTCCAGGGGCCCGAGAGCTGCGTGTGGCTCTGGAGCCACAGTTTTGCCCAACCACTGGCTTAGGCTTCCCAGCTATGAGACCTTCTCCGTGTCACCTAACTCTTCTGAGCCTCAGCTTGCTTGTTTGCAAAAGCAGCAGGATTATAACAAAGTCCCCACCTCTCCAGGTTTCCGTGGAGATTAAACAAACGAGAACGTCGTTCATGAAATCTTGGCAAATTGGATGCATTTGCCCTCTGAACCCCGGTTCCTGCAGGTGATTTTGCTCTTTGGGGCAATGCTGCCCTCTGCTGGACAATTATGCATTAAAAAAAATTGACGATGGATGTGGCTCCCCAAGTTCTCATCTTATCAAGCAAAAAAGCTAATCACTGCCAGCAAGTTCGTCTCCTCTGGCCGCATTCCTCCCTCCGGCTGCTGCGGCCAGCCAGACGTGGTTCAGGCCTCTGCCCCTGCGAACGGCTCCCCTCGCCTGGCGAACACGCGAGCCGCGCGTGGCGACTTCCTTGGGTCGCAGCCCTGTTTCCAAGTTTTCTTTCCAGGAAGGAGAGAGGCTGGGTGGAGTTTTCCCTGGTCACACGCTCGACTTTTCCCCAGCGCGGCTTTTGGGGGAGCCGAGAGGTGTGCAGTGAACGCCTCGTCTGGCCGCGCACCCGTTATAACGGGATTTGCTAATAAAGCTTTATTCGTAAACCTTGGGGTTTGAATTTCATGCGATTTCCACATGTTACCAAATAGTATTCTTTAAAACAACAACAACTATATATATATATATATATATATATATATATATATATATATATTATATATAATTGATTTTTTACAGAGAGGAAGGGAGAGGGATGGAGAGCTAGAAACATCGATGAGAGAGAAACATCGATCAGCTGCCTCCTGCACGCCCCCTACTGGGGATCGAGCCCACAACCCAGGCAGTTGCCCTTGACTGGAATCGAGCCTGGGAGCCTTCAGTCCATAGAGGGATGCTCTATCCACTGAGCCAAACCAGCCAGGGCTCCACCCCCACCAATCCTGCATTTCTGATTTTGGTCATTTGCGTGTCCTCCAGCTTAGCCACAAGGGGGAGCCCACCGCATTCCAAACACATTTCCTGAATCAGACTTAAAAAATAGATACACTTTTTGAAAATTGATTTCAGCCCTGGCTGGTTTGGCTCAGTGGATAGAGCATCGGCCTGCAGACTGAAGGGTCCCAGGTTCGATTCCAGTCAAGGGCACATGCCCGGGTTGTGGGCTTGATAAAGTGCTTCTGGACAAATCATTGATTCTCTCTCATTGATTTCAGAAAGGAAGGGGGAGGGAGAGAGAGAGAGAGAGAGAGACAGACAGAAACGTCCATGATAAGAGAGACTCATGGTTCAGCTACCTCCTGCATGCCCCCAATGGGGGATCCGGCTGGGGCCTGTGCCCTGACCGGGAATGGAACCGTGACCTCCCGGTTCACAGGTCGACGCTCCCCACTGAGCCACGCCTGCCGGTCCCGAGGGGGGCTTTCTGAGACAGAAACGCCTCCTCCGGTGGCCGCCAGAGTGCCACACGCATTGCTTCGGAGCGAGCGGCCAAGGGCACTTGTTCTGACGCCTCTGAGCGCCTGCCCCGGGCGGCTCTCCTCTGCTGGGCGGCGGTGCTGGCTCCTGGCCGGGAAGGCGCCCCCGAGAGACTGGCCTCCCACCCCCTCCAGGGGGCACCGAAAGGCTGCGTAGCGCTGTTTGATGTCCACGTCAGACACATCAGCGAGCCCGGCCCGTGTGGCTCAGTGGTTGATCGTCCACCTAGGAACCAGGAGGTCACAGTTCTATTCCCCGTCAAGGGCACAGGCCTGGATTGTGGGCTCCATCCCCAGTGTGGGGTGTGCAGGAGGCAGCTGGTCCATGATTCTCCCTCATCATGGATGCCCCTCTCTCTCTCTCTCTCTCTCCATCTCTCTTCCTCTCTGACATCAATAAAAAAAAAAATATATATATATATATATATATATATGTTTTTTATTTTTATTTTTTTCACTTTTGAACAAGCTTTATTGGAGGGGCACTAACTTGGGAGAAGGCTGTTTTGTTATGTTAAAAGCAAAGGCAACTCAGGATTATTTTTAAAAAAAATATATTTTATTGATATTTTACAGAGAGGAAGGGAGAGAGATAGGGAGCTAGAAACATCGATGAGAGAGAGAAACATCCACCAGCTGCCTTTTGCACAACCCCTACTGGGGATGTGCCCGCAACCAAGGTACATGCCCTTGACCGGAATCGAACCCGGGACCTTTCAGTCTGCAGACCGACGCTCTGCCATTGAGCCAAACCAGTCACGGCAGCTCAGGATGACTTTTATGAAAATGTGAAACTTCGGTGTTTTCCACATCAGAAAGCTGGTGGTGTTTCCGAAACCTTTGAAAACCAAAAGCTATGTAACAGCCTTTCCATAAAAATATATTTTAAAAAAGGGAAAGAAACGCCAGCGAAGAAGAGTCTTGAGAAAACATACACGCACACACACGGGCTCACGAACACATCCCTGTCTGCGTCTCTCTCTGGACGGCGTTGCCCTCCTGAGGTTCCTGCGTTCCTTCCTCTCCAGGAGGCCTCCTGGGAGGAGCCAGGAGAGGCCGGCCACAGCTCCATCCCGGTGCCCGGTGCTCCTGGGAGCTTTGAAAAGTCCCGATTCCCTGGCCTCGCCGCCCAGCAAGCACCGGCCAGCCCAGAATCACGGATCGGCTGCCTCCTGCACGCCCCACACTGGGGACGGAGCCCGCCACCGGGGCCTGTGCCCTGACCGGGAATCGAACCCTGACCTCCCGGTTCATAGGCTAACGCTCAACTCCGGAGCCACGCCGGCCGGGCCCTCCATTCTTGTCTGCCCCCCGCTCCGCAGAGACCCGGCTCAGTTGGCATCTGGGTGCATTTCTGACCCTCTGGCCTCCTACTCGCGGCTGGTGCTCCGCTCGGCCCGGCCCGTCCCCTGAGGGCCCGCTTTGTTCCCCGCGCCCACTCCGAGCTCGTGTTTTCCTGACTGTCCTGCTCGGAGCTGCCTCCCACGGACATTCACCGCCTCCCGGCGACGCCCGAGGCCGCGGCCCAGAAGGACCTGCCACGAGGGCCTGGTGGGACCCTCTTGGTGGCACCCGACCCACGGGCGGCCACTCGCTCTTCCTCCAGGAAGAGTTCGCTGGGAGCCTTCATTGTGGTCCCGAAGCTTCAGGACAATCATCCGAGAAACGGCAGCATTCCATCCGACATGAGCAGGCGCCACATTGTTGTTTTTTTAAAAATATGTATTTTATTGATTTTTTTTACAGAGAGGAAGGGAGAGGGAGAGCTAGAAACATCGATGAGAGAGAGACATCGACCAGCTGCCTCCTGCACACCACACACCGGGGATGTGCCCGCAACCAAGGCGCATGCCCTTGATAGGAATCGAACCTGGGACCCTTTAGTCCGCAGGCCGATGCGCTATTCACTGAGCCAAACCGGTTTCCGCTGTTTTTTTTGTTTTTTAATATGTATTTTATTGATTTTTACAGAGAGGAAGGGAGAGGGATAGAGAGCTAGAAACAACGATGAGAGAGAGACATCGACCAGCTGCCTCCTGCACACCCCCTACTGGGGGATGTGCCCGCAACCATGGCACATGCCCTTGACTGGAATCGAAACTGGGACCCTTGAGTCCGCAGGCCGACGCTCTATCCACTGGGCCACACCGGTTAGGGATCACATTGATTTTTAAAAATATGTTTTTATTGATTTTTTTTAGAGAGAGAGAGAGAGAGAGAGAGAGAGAGAGAGAGAGAGAGGCATTGATCAGCTGCCACCTGCATGTCCCCTACTTGGGGGTTGCGGGTTCCATCCCCCAAGTAGAGGGCGTGCCCTGACTGGGAGTCGAACTATTGACCCCGTGGGCCAGGGACAATGCTCAAAGCAATGAGCCACACGGGCCGGGCTGTAACATCGATGAGAATTCAACGGGAAGCATATTGACAACATACACCCAGGGTCGCCGGGAGCTGGGTGATGCGGATCCTATTAGGAGCATCGTCTGCAAGACGCACGGACACGCTCACGCCGCGTCAGCATGCCGTTGGCGGTGCCTCTGCTGACTGCCACGGAGCTTGGTGAACTCTGACCTGGGACTGGGGTGCCAAACGGTCACCTATTGTCTCGCCTTCAAAGGGGCGTGAAAAAAAAATCAGCAAGCTTCTCTCCCTGCTGCCCCCTTTGCCCTCCCCCCTCCCCCTCTACCTCCCTCCTTCCTTGCCTGCCTTTCTCCTTCTCTGCTTTTGCCCCTGGAACTAGCAGAGGATCTCCCAGGAGAAAAATACAAGGAGACAAACAGCTCGCCCTCACAGACGTCCTGTTAGGGCGTCCTGTCGGGATTCCTAGCCCAGAGCAGCGGGCGGTGCTGCAGCCAGCCGCACAGGGATTGTGCTGAGCGAGCAGCCCGGATTGGAGAGGATTGGAGAGGAGGAGAGAGGGCAGACTTGAAAAGAGGGGCCACACAAAGGCGTCTCAGGGGCTCCTGGGATTGCTCCGGGGCTGGGCGTCCCCCAGCAATGTCGTAAAATTTCTCTATAAAACCTCTCCCCCGATGGGCCGCCGGAGGCCCGAGGGCCACCCACCCTCGGCTGCTGTATTTGGAAGGAAACAGTGAGAGAAAGGCTCAAGGCTAGTCGTTAACTATTGCTACTTTCTGCTTCAACACCAAAGACTTACAGGACCAAATGGTTAAGGGGGAAAGGGAGATTTAGAAGGTTAGTGCGGCCATCTGAAAAGAAACACTGGCTTTGCTACATTTCAATGGCTCCTTTGGGCTCACTTAACAACAACAACAAAACCTCCCTTATTGGGTGGCTATTCCGTCATTTCAAAAGTGGACCATTCTGATGTCCACGCTTGGACCGTTACTGGATAACGTGACTTTGATGCCATGTTAATTTACTGAGTTTAACGATGGATGCCTACAAATGCTTTTTACACACAGGTAACGGACAGACTGTCCCGAGCCATTAAAACACGGGCACGATTTGCAATGAGGGAAAACTGGACGTGAATATGGAAGCCAGGATGCTCACAAACTCGGTCATGGATATCCGCTGCAAACTTTAAACAGGAGAGCAGGGAAGGCGTGTGTGTCTCGGGGGGGCTGCCTGGGAAAGGGGGGACTTACCACCCCACGTCTGATGTCACGTGTCCCTGCCAAGCCTCCCCCTTTCTTCCGCCAACAATAGGGGCCGTTTAATATGCATGAGCCTGACCTCCCGGGACTCAGAGAGTCTGCGACCCTTTAAGACACAGACCCTGTCTTATTGACATGGTAAGCACACCGCGTTTGGGAGCTTAGCATATTCATCAGCCCGCATCGCTGGGTGTTTTCTGCTTCCCCCCACCTCGCCATCATGTCCAAAATAAGAAAAAAGAAAAAAGAAAAAAAGGGAAAAGAAAGTTAAAACGAACGTTTGAAATGACAGCTAACTGTCCTCCCATGGAGATGCAAGGTCTGCAGGAATATGCCCGGGACCCCTCCTCACCATCAAGTCTTGAAGAAGCTCAATCAGGACACCACAGAGCAACCCAGGAACTAAGAGGTCGCCGGTTCGATTCCCGGTCAGGGCACAGGTTCAGGTTGTGGGCTCCATCCCCAGCGCGGGGCGTGCAGGAGGCAGGCCATCGGTGATGATGCTGTCCCATCTCTCTCTCTCTCTCTCTCTCTCTCTCTCTCTCTCTCTCTCTCTCTCTCTCTCTCCCCCCCAACCAAACAGATCTCACCAGAAGAGAGCCATCCATTCCTGCCACAAACACTGCACGGATGCAAGACCCTCTCCCCGGGGCAGGCGGTGGGGACGGGTCCAAGGGATGCGCCTTAGCACCTCCACCCTGAACCTCAGCGCCCGCTTCTCCGGGTGCAAACTCCCCCCCCCTCCACAGCCCCCAACTTCTCCCGAAGGCGGGTCCCGGGGTCCGAGATCCCGGAGCTCTGTGCGCCTCTGCCCGCCTCCAGGCTCCTCCGGGCGGGGATGGAGATGCCCGCGGCCGCCCGGGGGCGGGGATGGAGGCACCGGCGGGCGGGGGGATGGAGGCACCGGCGGGGGATGGAGGCACCGGCGGGGGATGGAGGCACCGGCGGGCGGGGGATGGAGCACCGGCGGGGGATGGAGGCACCGGCTGGAGGGGGGCCGGAGGGGCGGGGACCGGGCCGGGCGCACCCGCGATTGGCTGGCCGGCGCCGCACGGGGCACGTCCGCGCTCGCGGCTCCGGGGCTGCGGGCGCCGCGCATTGTGCGGAGCGGCGGGCGGCGGGGGGCGGCGGCGGCCTCTCCTCCCGGATCGGCGCTCCCTGCGGCCCGGGAGCCTCCCGTCCCGCCTCCCCGGTCCCCCCTCCACCTCCCCCGCCTCCCCGGTCCCCCCCCCCCCGATCCCCCGCCGGACCGGTCCCCCCGATCCCCCCGCCGGACCGGCGCCCAGGCGGCCGCGATGGCCTGAGCGCCCGGGCGGCGCGCCATGGGGAACCAGGACGCGAAGCTCCGGCGCGGCGCGGGGGACGAGGATGGCGGCGCGGAGCCGGCGGCGGCGGCGGGGCCCCGGGGCGCGGACGCCGCCCGGAAGGGGGGCAGCGGCGGCGGCGGCGGCGGCGGGAGCAAGAAGGCCTCGAACCGGCACCGGGGCGGCGGCGAGCCCGGCAGGAGGAAGGGCAAGGCGGACTCGCGGGGCTCCGTGTTCTCCAACCTCCGGATCCGCAGGACCGCGGCCAAGGCCAAGGGCGCGGGCGGCCCCCGCGAGGACGAGGCGGGCGCGCAGGCCCCGCCGCCGGGCGCCGGGCTGGACAGCGCCCCGGGCCGCGCCGCGCGGACGCCCGAGCGCAGCCTCTCGGCGGAGGACACCGGGCTGTCGGACGCCGAGGGCGCGGACCCGTTCGAGGTGACCCGGGCCGGGGCCGCCGGAGCCGGGCGCCGGGAGGATGGAGACGCGGCGGCCGCGGAGGATGGAGACGCGGCGGCGGCCTCCGGGGCGCAGGACGGACAAAGGACCAGCTCGGGCTCGGACACGGACCTCTACAGCTTCCACTCGGCCGCGGCGGAGCAGGAGGACCTGCTCTCCGACATCCAGCAGGCCCTGCGCCTGCAGCAGCCGCAGCTCCAGCTCCAGGGCGCGCCGGGCCCCGAGGGCCTCCCTCCCGCCGCCGCCGCCTCCATCTCCCCGGAGGAGCCCGGCGCCTTCCTGGGCCTGGACCGCTTCCTGCGGGGCCCGGGCGGGGGCGCTGGCGGGGGCCCCGGCGGCCCGAAGGCGCCCCCGGACCTGCCCCCCGCGCCCCCGGAACCCCCGGGACCCCCCCAGCCTCCACCGGGGGCTCCGGCCTCCGCCTCTCCGGTGCCCCCCACCGCCTTCCCGGTCCCCGAGGCCGCTGGGGACACGGATGAGGACGCCGAGGAGGAGGACGAGGAGGTGGAGGAGGAGGAGGAGGATGCTTTCGAGGACGCTTCCCGGGGCTCCCCGGGCGAGGAGGGGGGCCCGGCGGCGGCGGGAGAGGCCCCGCGGGTCCCGGGCGGCGCACAGCTCCGGGAGGAGGAGAAGACGGAGGAGGCGGCGGCGGCGGAGGGGGTCCCAGGACCTGGCCCCCCATCCCGCAGCTCCCCGCCCGGCAGCCCCGCGCCCCGCAAGCCCTTCCCGCCCGTCTCGCCGTCCCCCTACGTCCGCACCACCACGCGGCAGCTCAGCTCTCCCGGCCCCTCGCCGTCCGGGTCCCCCGCCCAGAGCCCCCGCATCCAGAGGCGGCGGGAGGCCCCCCGGAGCCGCGGGGCCCGGGCCGCCCCGGCCAGGACGCACGGAGACTGGACGGAGGAGCCGGACGGCCCCGCGCACGGGCCGGAGCGCGCGGAGGCGGCGGATGGAGAGGCGCCTCCCCCGCGGGCGGCCCCGGGGAACGGGGTGTCCGGGGCGCAGGCGGCCGCCGACGGCTTCCAGGACGTGTTCACGGGTGAGCTGGCCCCGGGGCACCCTCAGCCGGGGCCCCTGCCTGCCCATCAGGCCCCCGACGCCCGCCCTGGCTGGCTCTCCAGAGCCGGGACCTGGGGGCGCATCCCCTTGGCGCCCAACGCAGCCGCTCAGGGGGACCCCTCTCAGCCGCTCAGGGGGACCCCTCTCAGCCGCTCAGGGGGACCCCTCTTTGCTTACCGCGTTTTAAAGTAAGGTGACCAGATCGCCCAGGAGTTGGCGGGACAGTCCTGATTTCTAACTATTTTTTTTCCGCGTCCCCCGCGACATTTTAAAAAAATCCCGATTTTTGGAAAGAATCTTTCCAATGTTTACAATGTTTCCAAAAAATCGGGACTTTTTTTTTTTTTTTTTTTTTAAACGCAGCGGGACGCGGGAAAAAATGGTTAGAAATCAGGACTGTCCCGCCAACACCCGGAGGATCTGGTCACCTTCTTTAAAAGGGAACAACAGCTCCGCCGCGCAGGTCCTGAGTCAGCTCAAGAAAGGGCTGCTCTGTTCGTTTCCCCCCAAAATATCTGCTGTTTTCTGCGTCCAGGGTCAGCCAGGCAGACCAACTCTCCCCCTCTCCCCCACACTTTTTATTTTCATCGTCAGCTGAGCCATCCTTCTCTTCCCTGCCTCACCCCCATCCACAGCAACGGCTAGAACAGAACTAACTGCTCATGGTCCTCTGAGAAGTGTCAGCGTGGAGGACCAAACCGTTATCTCTGGAGGGAGCTAGCCAAAGGGGTGCTCTCTGAGGCTCACACAGCGAGGTGTGTCTGTGTGCAATAGTAGCTTCTTTAAAATATACATATATTCATACACACACACACACACACACACACACACACTGAGTGGCCAGATGATGATGATCTCTGATCTTTTTGGTATCTCAAATAGGTACCGAAAGTATTCTAGACTTTGGCTGGGGATCAACCACCTATTTGCCTGGAGCTTTCTATCAGCCAATGCAAAGGGGAAAACTGATCAGGTGCACGATTGATAGTATCTGGTATCAAATAAATGAGGTGCTCAGGAGAAATACGCTGAGTAGCCAGATGATTATGCATTCAGAGATCGCTACTCAGTGTGTGTGTGTGTGTATTGATTTCAGAGAGGAAGGGGGGGGGGAGAGAGAGAGAGAGAGAGAGAGAGAGAGAGAGAGATCAATGATGAAAGAATCATTGGTTGGCTGCTTCCACTGAGCCAAACCGGCTAGGGCAGTACCTTCTACCTTGGGGCAAGCTGGGTAGGCGACTTAAGTGAAGCTAGGCGGTCACTTCCTTCCTTGCCTGCCAGTTGCCCACTGGAGTTTACCTTTGTTCTGCACCGCCCCCTGGTGGTCAGCGTGCATCATAGTGAGTGATTGACCTCCCAGTAGGTCGAATTCCTGAGGGGACACTTTGCATATTAGGCTTTTATATATACAGATTATGGATTCCTATACTTAAGAGCAGTCTCTCTCCCCCTTCATCCTCCCCCCTGCTTCTTTTATTCCCTTCCCTTTATTGTATAGGTTAAGTTAAAATGAATGTTTATAGTCTAATCCCCATTAGATCAATTATAAGTTAACAAACATCTTCCCTGCCCTCCCCCCTAAGACTATTTTGAAGGAAGAATATTGTAAAGTCCTTGAGTTGATTTTTGTGAATTTAATGTTGATGAGAGGTCATGTATTTCCCCTCTACTGTCTGTGTTCATTGGTTATGCTCATATGCATGCGTTCAAGTCCTTTGGTTGATCTCTTATCCTCTCCCCTCCCCTCCTATACCTTCCCTCTGAGGTTGGAGGATCTACTCAATGATTCCGGCTTTATTTTCATTCATCAGTGTATGTAGTTCATTAGATTCCACAAATGAGTGAGATCATGTGATATGTATCTTTCTCCGACTGGCTTATTGCTTAGCATGATGCTCTCCCGGCCCATCCATGCTGTTGCAAATGGTAGGAGTTCCTTCTTCTTTTTTATAGCAGCATAGTATCCCCTTGTTTTCTAATCCACTCCTCTGCTGATGGGCACTTAGGCTGTTTCCAAATCTCAGCCATGGTGAATTGTGCTGCTACGAACATAGGGGTGCATGTATCTTTTTTTGGTTGGCGTTTCTGAGTTCTTGGGATATAGTCCTAGAAGTGGGATCACTGGGTCAAATGGGAGTTCCATTTTTTAATTTGTTAAGGAAACTCCGCACTGTTTTCTACAGTGATTTACCAGTATGCATTGCATGAGGGTTCCTTTTTTCTCCGCATCCTCGCCAGCACCTGTCGTTTGTTGGTTTATTGATGATAGCCGTTCTGACAGGTGTGAGATGGTACCGCATTGATGTTTTGATTTGCACCTCTCAGATGCTCAGTGACTTTGAGCATGCTTTCATGTCTTTTAGCCTTCCGTATGTCCTCTTTCGAAAAGTGTCTATTTAGGTCCTTCGCCCGTGTTTTGATTGGATAGTTATTTTTTAAAAAATATACTTTTATTGATTTCAGAGAGGAAGAGAAAGGGAAGGATAGAAACATCAATCATAGATCGGTTGCCTCCTGCACAACCCCCACTGGGGATGGAACCCACAACCCCGGGCATGTGCCCTGACCGGGAATCGAACCGTGACCTCCTGGTTCCTAGGCTGACGCTCCACCTCTGAGCCCTGCTGGTCCGGGCCAGAGTCAGTTATTTTAATATGAACGTCCACTCCTTTGTATGTGATGAATGGAGGAGATTCTTGGTCAGTGACCAGCATATTCTTGTAGAGCAGCTCCCATGTATTTATTCATTTATTGTCTCTCCAAACAAAGAAATAACAAAACAAAAAAAATAAGGAAAGAATGGTAGGTTTATCCTCATGCTGTCACTGGTGGGTCCTGGGGGAAAGCGGGGAGGTCACTTCCTCAAGGTCACGGTGTGATTCGCTCGCGGGCAGAGCCAGAAATAGAAGCAGCCTCGACTGATTCATGTCTGAGTGCCCCCGCGTCCAGCTCAGGCTGCGGTATTCGACACCGTAAGACAGCAGAGAGAATCAGACATTACAGAAACACGGGGGAGCGGAAGGCCGGCACGTTGGAGGTTTTTCTAGTTTCTGTTTTTCAAAAAATATTTATTTTATTGATTTATTATTATTATTTTTTTTACAGAGAGGAAGGGAGAAGGATAGAGAGTTAGAAACATCGATGAGAGAGAAACATCCATCAGCTGCCTCCTGCACACCTCAACCTGGGGATGTGCCCGCCACCGAGGCACATGCCCTTGATCCAAATCGAACCTGGGACCCTACAGTCCGCAGGCCGGCGCTCTACCCACTGAGCCACACCGGTTAGGGCTAGTTTCTGTCTTTAATTAGGTGGATTTTTGAACTTGCTGGCCTTTCTCGGGCTGGATAAACGTGATGGTTGGTCAGAGGGAGGCGTAATTCCTCCAGGTTCTCATGGACACGGCTCTGGTTGCGTGGCGTGAACCCGGGTTGACCCAGGACCCCGACACCCATTTCCTTGTCAGCTGGCTCGTCACCATCCTTCAGGATTGTAGGGGTGTCTTGGAAGTTCCCAGAGGCCTGGGGAGCATCAGCCGTGTCCCCCGGGAAATGGTTGGTTGGCCTTGATTTTGTGATTTTGTCTGTCTTTCAACCAAAATAATTGCTGGCTGCCTGCGAAGCAGGTGATCCTTCTATCTATACGTTTCCATAAACGCGTGTTATTTTTAAACCGGAGATTGGGAGTTGCCAGCTCTGCAGGGAAGAACAGATGTGGTGGTTTTCTTGTTTTGCTTTTCACTGACTTGCAGATGTGGGGAGAAGATCCCAGGGACAGAGATCGCAGTGGCACATTGGTGTTTGCTCGGGAGATGTAAAAGCATTTAGCCAGGGTGGAGACCGACATCTCAGGAACGGAGGATGTGTTCGGCCTTTGTGTTGAAACATTTCAGTGCTCAGGAGAAGTGCTGTTGAGCTCTGAGAGGTTCCTTTGCACATTAAGTCTAATAGAAAGCTGGTAATAGGATATATTAAAAAATATTTTATTGATTTTTTTTACAGAGAGAAAGGGAGAAGGATGGAGAGTTGGAAACATCGATGAGAGAGAAACATCCATCAGCTGCCTCCTGCACGCCCCCTACTGGGGATGTGCCCGCAACCGAGGTACATGCCCTTGACCGGAATCGAACCTGGGACTCTTTAGTCCCCAGGCTGACGCTCTATCCACTGAGCCAAACCGGTTAGGGCTGATAATAGGATTTTGCAGTCAATTAAAGTTTAGACTTGGAAGATGTTAAATTTGTAATGCTGAATCACTTTTACAATATATATTTTTATTAATTTTAGAGAGGAAGGGAGAGGGAGGGTGAGAGAGAAACATCCATGATGAGAGAGAATCATGGATCGGCTGCCTCCTGCACGCCCCACACTGGGGATTGAGCCTGCAACCCGGGCCTGTGCCCTGACCGGGAATGGAACCCTGACCTCCTGGTTCCTAGGTTGATGCTCAACCGCTGAGCCACCTCAGCCAGGCTAAAAGGTTTTAATGTCAGACGATCCTTTGGGGTTGCTTCTGGTCTCTGGGTTTTCAAGGCTACCATGCTGGCTCTCCCTGGGCTGGTCAGGCTAGCCTGTGGCCCCTTTGGGCCCACAAGCTGTCGATTCTCATTATCTTCCGAGGAGCAAAGGGAGGCTCAGGCAAGTGAGGCAGCTTGCCTTGGGGCTTGAAGCTAGTCAGTGGCCCGCATGAAGAAATGGACTTCGGAAACCAAATCCGTTGCTAATGTGTATAAATAAAACCAGCACCTAAGGCCACAAGAGGTGTTATTTCTAGCAGTAAATGCAACTGTCTTAACTATCCAATGTAATAAAAGGCTAATATGCAAATCAATCGAAGGGGGGGGGAACGACCTATGACATGCACTGACCACAGGTGGAAGAGGCTCAATGCAGGAGCTGCCCCCTGGTGGTCAATGTGCTCCCACAGGGGGAGCATTGCTCTGAGGCTGTGCTAAGGATGTTTGTGGGGAGCGGGCCTAAGCCGGCAGTTGGACATCCCCCGAGGGCTCCCGGACTGGGAGAGGGCACAGGCAGGGCTGAGGGACTCCCCCCTCCTTGAGTGCATGGATTTTGTGCACCGGGCCTCTCATAAGGAACATAAAAGGAATGCTATCCTTTGCCCGCCCTGGATCTTGCTTCCTGGCTTCCGTATATCCGCATAGAATTTAATAACAGAAGCCAGGGCTGTCCTGAAACCATTTCAGTTTGGTCTGAAACCTCCCTTCTCATGTTTTTATTATTTTTTTTTATTTTTTTAAGACTGCGGTTTGGATTGGTGTCAAGCACCTCAGCAGCTTCACTGATGGGCTTTATTTACTGCTCTGTGAGCCGAGGACTGGCCTAGTTTGAAGTGCGTGTGTGCGTTTGGATCTAAGGCACGCGTATCTGACATTGAACAGAACTGCGGGAGCTGTGTTTCCTTGTGATTTTATTAAAAAAGGTGCTGGGCACATCCAGATGGGTGAGGACATGTGCCCTGACCGGGAATCGAACCCCAAATCCTTTGGTGGACAGGATGCTGCTGCTGTAACCAACTGAGCCACCTGGCCAGGGCACCATCCATTCTTCTATCAGCCAAATCCACAAATATCTCTTCCTGCTGCGGGCTAGTCCTTCCAATAGGCACTGGACCTACTGCGCTCTCACCGGCAGGCAGCCAGTACTCCACACCTCTTGTCCAAGAGCGCCCCATCCTCATTGCCCTCATGACTATGCTGTTCCTTATTGAAGCCAGGGAGCCTGTTTTCTCCATGATTGTGTCCTCTGGTGGACCTAGGACATTCTCTGGCCAACGGTAGACGCCTAAGGGCTTTGCTATGTCTTGTCTTGGCTGCTTCTTCCCGCTCCCCCTCCCCCAATCCCACTGAGGATGTCTCATGAAGACAGAGGGTTCTAAACGGGCTGCATTTTAAGAGCGTTCCTTCTCCAGCCTTGGTCGTTGTCGCTGGATGGCTCGCTGCCCCAGAGCGCGGGCCACGTGGTCTGTGTCCTTTATAACTTCACACGGAATGCTGGTCAGCGGCGGCTCCCAGACGGACTGGCCACTCGGGAGCGGAGGCCCCCGGAATGACAATGAGGGGAGCGGGGTGTGCGTCCGGTTTGGCAGGTCCCAGGCCCTCACTCAGTCCTCGGGTAGCCTCTGGCATGGTGACGGAGAATCCTTGCTGGGCTTCACAAAGCTGAGAGTGGATGTGGAAACAGCTTTCCTTTTCTTTCCTTCTTTTTTTAATGTATTTTTATGGATGTCAGAGAAGAAGGGAGAGGGAGAGGGAGATAGAAACATCCATGATGAGAGAGAATCATGGATCGGCTGCCTCCTGCACGCCCCACAGTGGGGATAGAGCTGGCAACGCAGGCATGTGTCCTTGACCGGGAATCGAACCGTGACCTCCTGGTTCATAGATCGATGCTCAACCATTGAGCCATGCTTTCCTTTTACAGTTTTGTCCAAATAAAAGGGTTAATGTCTTAGCTTTCCTTTTAGAGTCCTGTCCAAATAAAAGGTTTCCTAGTTTTCAGAGTATGGCTGCTCACCCGCCCAACAGAACCCCAGTGCAGAGACTGATGAGTGTACTTCCACCTTGTGCAGAGGGTCGATGCGTTTGTTGTGATGGTAACAGTCCCCTTACCATGCTCTCCGGGCTCTTGTTTCCGGGTGTATCCGATCCTGTGGCTTTTGCTAACAATGCAAAGGAGTATTTTAGATAGTGCATGAAGGCAAGGCTGACTCTACAGGACAAAGGTGATACTCTTCATTAACGAGGGTATGTGTGTGTGTGTGTGTGTGTGTATGGGGGAGAGGATTGGTGCCCAAGAGAGGTTGACTGAGTTGTCTATGGCCATAGCTATGTGGCTATAAGAATTTCCAAACCTGCTGAAACCGGTTTGGCTCAATGGATAGACGTCGGCTTGGGGACTGAAGGGACCCGAGTTCGATTCCGGTCAAGGATATGTACCTTGGTTGTAGGCATATCCCCAGTAGGGGTGTGCAGGAGGCAGCTGTTCGATGACTCTCTCTCATTGATGTTTCTAGCTCTCTATCTCTCTCCCTTCCTCTCTGTACAAAATCAATAAAATATATTAAAAAAAAAGAATTTCTAAACCTATAGAGAATTTTATAAAAGTTTTATTTGAGCCAAACATGTTATGCCTGGTAGCAAGATCTCAACAGCCTGAGAAAACACTTCTTAGAATAGCACTTCACAGCTTCTTCTTCTTCTTTTTTTTGGTATTTAGATTTGAGAGAATGTAAAGAAGATTATGTGAAGGTAGGAAAAACCAAGACAGGGATTGTGGTAGCTACAGGACTGTTTTGGCCCCCTTGAGCTGATACCATTTTTCTACATCTATAATAATAAAAGCAGAATATGCTAATTAGACCGGATGTCTTTCCAGATGACCTTCTGAATGAAGCCGGGCTGTGAGGGCCAAAGCATCGGACCTCTAGTTGCTCCATAATCCTTTTAGAAAAATTCTGGCTTGAAACATTTAAAAAAATATATATATATATTTTATTGATTTTTTATAGAGAGGAAAGGAGAGGGATAGAGAGTTAGAAACATTGATGAGAGAGAAACTGCCTCCTGCACACCCCCTACTGGGGATGTGCCCGCAACCAAGGTACATGCCCTTGACCGGAATCGAACCTGGGACTCTTCAGTCCGCAGGCCGACGCTCTATCCACTGAGCCACACCGGTTTTGGCTGGCTTGAAACATATTTACTCATGTGCTCTCTCTCTCTCTCTCTCTCTCTCTCTCTCACACACACACACACACACACACACACGTGCGTGCGCGCGCGCACATACATGGAAAGAGCCTGTGGGCCTTATTTTCGGTTACACACAATGCCTGAGTCATAGAAAAGCAGTAACTGGCTCCCGGGATGTGTAAAACGGGTCTGCTGTAATGATATCCGATCACTTGAGAATTAAGGGACGAGGTTTCCTAGGTGTTGGTTCCCATTAGGTCGAGGCAAGCTTAAGTTCTGTGGGGAAAAAGATCCTTCATGTCCCCTCAGAAAACGCCTCCGGAGACCGAAGAATGCTCTTTAGTGACTTACAGGAATGGAGAAAACAGCGGCCTCTTGCTCTCCTTGGTCATGCCACAGATCCAGGGGAGATTTTAAATTAATGTTGTTTTATTTTTCCCCCCTCACAAATAAAAATAGGAAGAGGAACGAAAATTGCATTACCAGTGTCTTGACAGAACTGACTATTTATTATACACTGAGTGGCCAGATGATGATGATCTCTGAACGCATAACCACCTGGCCACTCTGTGTACTTCTCTTGAGCACCTCATTTATTTGACGTCAAAGATACTATCAATCGTGCACCTGATCAGTGTTCCCCTTTGCCCTGGCTGATAGAAAGCTCAGGGCAATAGGTGGTTGATCTCCAGCAAAAGTCTAGAATCCTTTTGGTGCCCATTGGAGATACAAATATACTGAGTGGCCGGATGATGATGCGTTCAGAGATCATCATCATTTGGCCACTCGGTGTATAACTGAAATTTAGTTGTTCTAACTAAAATATAGACCTGGGCCTGGTTTTGCATAGCCCTAAGCTAAGGATGCCTTTAAAAAAATAGTTTTATTGATTTCAGAGAGGAAGGGAGAGAAAGAGAGAGAGACAGAAACATCCATGATGAGAGAGAATCATTGGTCAGATGCCTCCTGCATGCCCCCTCCACTGGAGACCAAGCCCACATGCACGGGTTGTGGGCTCCATCCCCAGTGTGGGGCATGCGGGAGGCAGCCGATCCATGATTCTCTCTTATCATGGATGTTTCTATCTCTCTCTCCCTCTCCCTTTCTCTCTGAAATCAATTTAAAAAAAATAGCTTGAGCTATAATCAATACTCATAAAAGCCTTGGGCGTGATCAGGCCAGCAGAGGAGGGCAGTTGGGGGGTGATCAGGCCGGCAGGGGAGCAGTTAGGCATCAATCAGGCCGGGAGGGGAGCAGTTAGGGGATGATCAGGCTGGCAGGCAGAAACAGTTAGGGGCAATCAGGCAGGCAGGCAGGCGAGCTGTTAGGAGCCAGCGGTCTCAGATTGTGAGAAGGCTGTCAGACATCCCCTGAAGGGTCCAAGATTGGAGAGGGTGCAGGCTGGGCTGAGGGACACCCCCTCCCCACTGCACAAATTTCGTGCACTGGGCCACTAGTTCATAATAATAAAGTTTACCCTAGGGGGGAAAAAAAATGGCTGGCCTTCCTGAGATGGAGAAAATGCAGGCCCACCACGTGGCCCATCCTCTTTGGGGGGCAGGAGGAATTTGGGGGTGGGGGTGGGAGGGAAAACCCAGGCCTCAGACTGTGCTCTGCGAGCCTGGGAGGCTGCTGCTCTCTGCCACCTCCGTAGCCTTGGCAACCGTGCTGCTCCCTGGCTGTGTTTACGGTCCCCGGTCCCCTGGGAGGGCGCCGAGGCAGGGGACCGCCCGTGCTCCCTCTCACCGCCCGTGTCCTCGCAGGGCGGACGCTGCTGGAGAAGCTGTTCAGCCAGCAGGACAACGGGCCCCCCGAGGAGGCAGAGAAGTTCTGCTCCCGGATCATCGCCATGGGCCTCCTCCTGCCCTTCAGTGACTGCTTCCGGGAGCCGTGCCACCAGAGCGCTCCGTCCAGCTCAGCTCCGTTTGATGTAAGTAGACATCCCTCCTTCCCTCCTTCTCTCCCTTCCTCCCTCCCTCCCTCCCCCCTCCCTTCTTCCTTCTCTCCCTTTCTCCCACCCTCCTTCCCTCCCTTCCTCCCTCCCTTCCTCCCTCCCTTCCTCCTTCCCTTCTTCCTTCCCTCTCTTCCTCCCTTCTTTCCTCCCTCTTTCCCTCCCTCCCTCCCTCCCTTCCTCTCTCCTTCCTTCCCTCCCTCCCTCCCTCCCTTCCCTCCCTCCCTCCCTTTTTTCCTCCCTCCTGTCCAGGAGGCAGATTGCTGCCCAGGAAGCAGCTGTGATGTGGGTCTGCCCATCACCCTGTAAGGATGACCTCCGTGTGGTACCCGCCTTCCTCCCCCAGCCTCTCACCAGCCCCGTGTGTCTCTCTCCATCCGTTCCTTTCTCACGAGGGCTGTGGTCGGCAAACTCATCAGTCCACAGAGCCAAATAGCATCAGCACCACGAAGGACATGTCTCTGGAGAGCCACATTTTTTAAACGTAAACTTCTAACGCCACTTCTTCAACACAGACTCTTCCCAGGCCGTGGTGTTTTGTGGAAGAGCCACACTCAAGGGGCCAAAGAGCCGCATGTGGCTCGAGAGCCACAGTTTGCCGACCACTGGGCACTTGCTGGGGTTGCTGGGTCTATCCCCAGTGGGGGATGTGTAGGAGGCAGCTGATCTATGGTTCTCTCGCATCATTGATGTTTCTGTCTCCCTCTCCATCTCCCTTCCTCTTTGAAATCACGGCTGTTCGGTCTAATCAGCATATTAGCTCTTTATTCTATAGGATATTTTAAAAACTCTTATTTGTTTGGGCTCCATCACATCTTTATTTCTACAAGATGTAGTAATCTGTCCCAGGTTTCCAGTCAGGGAATGGCTGTGTGATTGGGTCACGAAGGAATCGGTAGCCAAGTTTTCACACACAGGGGTGTAAGCATGGAGATTATTTTATTTTCCAATTGGACACATGACCTAGTAAATTTCTCAAAGGTGCTGCTTTTTTGCATATCTTATTTTAGAAGACAAAGCAGGCGATTTCCTACCCATTGTTCTGAATTTATGAGTGTTGTTGTGAAAGTAGTGGGGTTCTTTTTTAAAAATATATTGTATATTTTATTGATTTTTTACAGAGAGGAAGGGAGAGGGACAGAGAGTTAGAAACATCAATGAGATAGAAACATCGATCAGCTGCCTCCTACACATCTCCTACTGGGGATGTGCCCGCAACCAAGGCACATGCCCTTGACCGGAATCGAACCTGGGGACCTTTCAGTCTGCAGGCCGACGCTCTGTCCACTGATCCAAACCGGTCAGGGTGGTAGTGGAGTTCTGACTGTTATTCTCCCACCACGAAATGTTCTGAGCTTAGAAGCTACTGGCGCTTTTGTGGATTTTAGAATTGTTCCCAGCTATAAAGTGGATTGGCGTCTAGAAAAATTGGTTTTTCAAAGACACATTTTTTAAGGCAGTCACACTTTTGAGGGCCACGACATCATATCCTCTTCGGGATGTATTTTGGCTTTCAGAACGGGTATTTGGCATCACCCCCTGGGCACAGAGTGTTGGGGTGACTCAGAATTCACTTTCAATCCCTACGATGAGCTTTTATGAAAATGGGTGCCTCAGTCCAACTTTCCTCGCCACGATTTTTCTTCCCCGTCTCCTGAATATGCCCTGCATATTAACTAGCTCTGTTGATGTGACTCGAATGTCCTGTGGCCTTCCTGGTCTCTTCCCAAGAGCCAGCAGAAGTGTAGGATTGTGAATCCCTGGCAAAGGGAAGGTCCCTTGGACCAAGAAAACATCACCCAACCAGGATCTCAGGGGGTTATATCTTTCTCCCAATTTTTACAGCACTTTGAAAACCTGAATGATTTATTCTCTTTAAAAATTTTATTTATTTTTTAAAAAAGTTTATATATATTTTATTGATTTTTAACAGAGAGGAATTGAGAGGGATAGAGAGTTAGAAACATCAATGAGAGAGAAACCTCGATCAACTGCCTCCTGCACACCTCCTACTGGTGATGTGCCCGCAACCAAGGTACGTACCCTTGACTGGAATCGAACCTGGGACCTCTCATTCCACAGGCTGACGCTCTATCCATTCAGCCAAACCAGTTCTGCCTCTTTTTTTTTTTTTTTTAAAATATATTTTTATTGATTTCAGAGAGGAAGGGAGAAGGAGACAGAGAGAAACATCAATGATGAGAGAGGATCATGGATCGGCTGCCTCCTGCACGCCCCACACTGGGGATGGAGCCCACAACCTGGGCCTGTGCCCTGACCGGGAATCGAACCGTGATCTTCTGGCTCCTAGGTCTATGCTCAACCCATGAGCCACACCAGCTGGGCTGCCCCTGGAGGATTTAAGTGGGGGAGTACAGTGTGATCAGATCCATGACTCAGAGAGAGCATTTGGGGGTGCGTGGAGCATAGACTGGGGGGGTTCTGTGGGGATGGCTTAGAGGCTGGAAGACGCTGAGGAAGAGTTCAATGACGCAGGAAGGGGAGTGGACGTGGAAGGTGAAAAAGTGGGATTCTGCCGATACCTGGGAGAGTGATTGGCAAACCCCAGCCCACATGGGGCCCACCTGGAGGACTCGGGAACACCCCCATCCCCAGGCTCCGCCCCCGAGTTTCCGGTTCGGGTCTCAGGTGAAGGTGATGCCGCTGGACCAGGACCTCACTCTGAGGAGCACTGCTCTGGGAGATGTGGGAGTTGATGGATGCTATGCAGGTGAGGGAGAGGGCGAGGCAGACGCTGGGACAGGGCCCAGGCTTCCGGCCGGCGGGATGGGGTAGAGGGGAGGCTACTCATGTGCATAAGACAGGAGGGGCAGGTGGAGGGGACGGTTCAATGTAGGTCTTCCTGGATCTGAGCATCTCTGAAAGACGTGGGAAGGGACTGGCCATCTGCAGCCAGGGGTTGTGTGTGTGTGTGTGGAGGGGGTGGAGATGGAGGGCCTCCGCGTGTGGATGACCCCTGGGGTCATTGGGTGCCTGTAGAGTGAGGAGCAAGAAGCGCCCGCCGTGCAGAGGGACATGAAGGGGAAAGTGATCGGTGTGTGTGTGTGTGTGTGTGTGTGTGTATGTGTATGTGTGGCTTCAAGGAGACAGGCCAAGAGTGGTTACAGAAGTAGAACAGAAGAAAAGATGAAAAGAGTGACATGTCAAGGGTTGTCAAGAGGTCACATAAGATGAGGTCACGAGACCGGTGTGGCTCAGTGGGTAGAGCGCCGGCCTGCGGACTGAGGAGTCCCGGGTTCGATTCCGGTCAAGGGCATGTGCCTTGGTTGCGGGCACATCCCCAGTAGGGGGTGTGCAGGAGGCAGCTGATTGATGTTTCTCTCTCATCGATGTTTCTAACTCTCTATCCCTCTCTCTTCCTCTCTGTAAAAAATCAATAAAATATATTAAAAAAAAAAAAGACCCAACAAACAGTCATTGGATTGACCCAAAGTCATTGTGAATGGAGGGGCGGGGGTGTGGGGGAGGGGCTGTAGGGTTCCGTCCGAAGTGCTTTCCAAATATTAACTCATCTTCTCGTCACATGACGTCAGTGCAGGGGTGATTGGCCTCAGAGCTTTTGCGTCAGAAGCAACGAACACAGGGCAGTGGATTCCTGTGTGGGGTGAAAGCTCCTTTCTTTCTTTCTTTCTTTCTTTCTTTCTTTCTTTCTTTCTTTCTTTTTTAATATATATTTTTTATTGATTTCCCACAGAGAGGAAGGGAGAGGGATAGAGAGTTAGAAACATCGATGAGAGAGAAACATCCACCAGCTGCCTCCTGCACACCCTCTACTGGGGATATGCCTGCAACCCAGGTACATGCCCTTGACTGGAATCGAACCTGGGACCCTTCAGTCCACAGGCTGGCCCTCTATCCACTGAGCCAAATCGGTTTCGACTGAAAGCTCATTTCTGCTTCTGTTGTCCTTGCCTCTGTCTCCCTTTGGCTAAAACACGTGGGGGTGCGGATGGGAGGGACTCGGTGGAGAAGGAGATGCTGAAAGTTGGGGCGAGAAAGGCGAATCCTGACTGTCCTGCCCTGTGGGGACGGGAAGGGATGGGGTGCTGGCCCAGGTGTGTCGGGGGGGGGGGTTGGCCTGGGACAGGAATGGGGACACCTGGGTGAGCCCTACCGGGGAGGGAGGGTTCCAGAGAGATGGGGGTGGGCTCCTTCAGGTGCATGCTGGGAAAGCGAGGCAGGGCTGCTGGCGGCACCCCCCTCGGTGAATCAGGGGGTGTCGCCTGCTGCACGGGGTGAGTTAGGGGTACGCGGGGCCGGGTGTTTTAAAAAGTGGGCGATGCTTCATGTGGGCCCCACAAGAACGGGACCGGGAGCTGGATGGGATGTCGGAGGGATGCTGAGGAGGCCGGCGATGTGGAAGGCCATCGCTCTGTCCCAGCACTAGCGATGGCGAAGGCAGAACTCGGCACTGACCTTAGGTCGGCCTTTCTGCCCAGGTGGTTACATCTTTTGTTTTTTAAAACGTATTTTTATTGATTTTAGAAAGGAAGGGGCAGGGGGAGAAAGAGAGAGATAGAAAATCATCAATGCTGAGAATCTATGATCGGCTGCCTGTTGCACACCCCACACTGGGGATAGAGCCCGCCACCCGGGCATGTGCCCTTGACCGGGAATCGAACCGTGACCTCCTGGTTCCTAGGCTGATGCTCAACCACAGAGCCAGGCCAGCTGGCCAGCTGGCCAGCTGGGCGCATCGTTGAGGATGTCGGGGTGGGAGGGGAGGAGAGAGTGGGCTACGCGTTAGAAGACACTGTGAGAGGAGGGGAGGCAGGGCTTGCAAGTCTGGAGGAGGAGGAGGAAGAGGAGGAGGAGGAGGAGGAGGAGGAGGAGGAGGAGGAGGAGGAGGAGGAGGGAGGGTGCCGAGGTGTGTTGTCTGGCAGGGGAAGTGGGTTTTGGTGATGACGCGGTGGAGAGTGGAGCCAGGTGAGGGGGTTGCTGCCTGAGGGAAGGTGAAGTTCGGACGGCTTTCTGATGTGGAGAGGGAGCCCGGGAGAGGTTATGGCTGTGAGACCAGGCAGAAATCCCCAGCGATTTCTCTTCCTTTTTGCTTCTTCCTTTAGATACTTCTAAGCATGTTGTTTGGAAATGTCCGTTTGGAGACCAGGGGGCTGCGGGGACACTGACCTTTCGGAATACTAAGACAGGCTAAAGCCAACGTTTACAATAACCCTGCAGAGACATTACTCAGGTTTTTCCATAACCTTGCCTGTAGGGTCTGCATGATGGCCGAAGGCGTTCTTAGGAATGCGCGTAGGGACAAAGATAAAGCCATGTCTGTAGGTTCCTTTTTACAGATGCTTTCACGTCGTATTTCTGGATTTATAAGCCATTGACTTACTGGAGGATACACCAGGTGTTGTGCCTACACTCATAAGGTCACACGTTGCTCCATTTCTTTATTCTGCTGATCCTAAGCATTTCTTCTACAGTCATTTCCTTCCGCCGCAGGTGGCGTTTCGTTCCCACATTTTTTGCCCACGAGCGTGTGAGGTTGACAATTTCCTCTTCGCACGCCTCTCCGCTCAGCATCGACGCAAATGTAGCAGCGGAGGTGCTGAATGCCAGTCAAAAATAGAACCCGGATTCCTTTTTTTTTTTTTTAAATTTCTCCTCATTCATGTCCAGGGATCCGAGGATGAGATGTTTCACTCTGCCCTCTGCTGGTGCCTTCCTAGTATGGCAAGGGAATTCACAGAACACACGTAGTGCTCCATTCCAAGTTTACAGAATGGCCGCAAGCTATTTAAAATGCCAGCGACGCCAAGTTCACTGCAATAGTTTTTATTTTTTTCATTAATCATTAATTACTAATGACCAACGATTAATTATTTTATTGGATCTATCGGGGTGACGTCGGTCGACACAATCGCGTCCCGGGTGTAGAATTCCATAATGCACCATCTGCACACGGCCCTGGGTCCACCACCCCAATCACCTTTGCCCTGTTCCCACTGTTCCTCCCTTTCTGGTCTTCCACCCCCACCCGCTTTCCCCCGGGCAATCACCACCCTGGTGTCTGTCTATGAGTTTTTTTTTTTTGTTTTTTTTTTTCTTCTTCTTAATCCCTTTACCCCACCTCCCCCCCTTCTGAGAGCCGCCAGTCTATTCTCTGTATCTACAAGTCTGGTTTTTTTTTTTTTTTTTTAAATATATATTTTATTGATTATTTATTTATTTATTTATTTAAAAATATATTTTATTGATTTTATACAGAGAGGAAGGGAGAGAGATAGAGAGTTAGAAACATCGATGAGAGAGAGTCATCGATCAACTGCCTCTTGCACACCCCCTACTGGGGATATGCCCGCAACCAAGCCTTTGACCGGAATCGAACCCGGGACCCTTCAGTCCCCAAGCCGACGCTCTATCCATTGAGCCAAACCGGTCCCGGCTATTTTATTGATTTTTTAAAGAGAGGAAGGGAGAGGAACAGAGAGCTAGAAATATCGATGAGTGAGAAACATCAATCAGCTGCCTCCTGCACTCCCCCTTCTGGGGATGTGCCCGCAACCAAGGTCCATGCCCTTGACTGGAATCGAACCTGGGACCCTTCAGTCTGCAGGCTGACGCTCTATCCACTGAGCCACACTGGTTTCAGCTACAAGTCTGTTTCTGTTCTGTCCGTTGAGCCTGCCCGTTAGATGCCACAGATAGGTGAATAAATAAATAACCCAAGAATAAACTCGGTGTCTAACCTGGTCACCACTGCAACCCTACTAATGCCCGCCCCTGTACCCAGGCATCCCATGTGCATAGTTAGGTTAGGAAGGACGCTGTAACGGGTCCGATGCCTGGATGTCATTTTTTTTTTCGGCGATAGAACTACTGGCCTTAACGCGTTCGTTTTCGTGTTTAAATCCAGCAAGACCAGCTTTACACCTGGGCCGCCGTTAGCCAGCCCACACACTCCCTGGACTACACGGAAGGGCGGTTTCCCAGGAGAGCCCCGTCTGCGTGGTCGCCCCCCGCCGCCCCCGAGGAGGAGCCCAGGCCCCGGGACGCCGAGCCAGGTAGGCCCGGGACGCTCTGAAGGCGTGCGGTGCAGACTTCGGCCACTAGTGAGTGAGTCACTCACTAAAAAGTGAACGGCCCCAAATAGAAACCAGCACTTGAGAAAAGTCACTGTGATTGAGGGGACAAGAGGGTGTAGGCCTATCCCAGTTTTAATTTTATTTCATTTAAAAAATATATATTTTATTGATTTTTTTTACAGAGAGGAAGAGAGAGTTAGAAACATCCATGAGAGAGAATCATCGATCAGCTGCCTCTTGCACACCCCCTACTGGGGATGTGCCCGCAACCAAGGTGCATGCCCTTGACTGGAATCGAACCTGGGACCTTTCAGTCCGCAGGCCGACGCTCTGTCCACTGAGCCACACTGGTTTCAGCTATCCCAGTTTTTAAAGGAACCGATGGCATGAGTGTCGGTCATTATAAATGTGTCTCATACACCGAGCGTCCATATTACTAAGATCTCTGAACGCATAATAATCTGGCCACTCAGGATATATATATATATATATATTTGTGTGTGTGTGTGTGTGTGCATTAGAGGCCCGGTGCATGAATTTTTTGTCCATGGGTGGGGTCCGGCCAGCCTGGCCAGCGGGAGGGGACATGGGCGGTTGACCGGCCTGCCTGCTGGTCGAACTCCCGGTCGAGGGGGCAATTTGCACATGAGCCTTTTATTCTATAGGATGGACACGGAGTGGCCAGATGATGATGCGTCCAGAGATCACCGTCATCTGGCCACGCAGTGTATACTGAAAAGCAGTCGTGTACTCGGCATACAAAAGCACAGTCAGAAGACACCCCGGGAGTTTTGGGTACTGAGGGTTAAAGATAGAGTGTATTTAGTTTTGTTTTCTGATCGGAGAAAGGGGGAAATCTGATCTTTAATATGTGGATTGTCTTCTTCCGTTCCAACCCAGAATCTCAGCCTGCTGCTTTGGAAACTCTGAAGAACTGCTCAGATGCTGTTCAGGTAAGAAGATCTTTTTTTTTTTTTTTTTTTTTTAAATATATTTTTTATTGATTTCAGAGAGGAATGGAGAGGGAGAGAGAGAAAAACATCAATGATGAGAGAGAATCATGGATCGGCTGCCTCCTGCACGCCCCGCACTGGGGATGTGCCCGCAACCAAGGTACATGCCCTTGACCGGAATCGATCCTGGGACCCTTCCGTCCGCAGGCCGGCGCTCTATCCACTGAGCCACACCGGTGAGGGCAGGTTTTTCCAAATTCTTATTCCGAAGGCATATCTTACCGAGTTCCTTATTGGATAGGATAGCACTGAAGGAAACTTGGACCAAAAAAAGTCATCTGTCTTACTGACTGCGATAAAATACATGCAACAGGGCTCGCTGTGTTACGGTTCCAGCTGTGGCAATGTAACCTCCGTCTCCATGTGCGTGACATTGGAGTCATTTTCTGCTTCCCTCTTGCTGCTGACCACGGTAAAATATATTGTCACAGCCCTAGCCGGTGTGGCTCAGTGGATAGAGCGTTGGCCTGCGGACTGAAGGGTCCCAGGTTCGATTCCGGTCAAGGGCTTTTGTATCTTGGTTGCAGGCACATCCCCAGGTGGGTGTGTGTGTGTGTGCAGGAGGCGGTTGGCGGTTTCTCTCTCATCCATGTTTCTAACTCTCTATCCCTCTCCCTTCCTCTCTGA
This sequence comes from Nyctalus aviator, assembly GCA_036971965.1. Lineage (NCBI taxonomy): Eukaryota > Metazoa > Chordata > Mammalia > Chiroptera > Vespertilionidae > Nyctalus > Nyctalus aviator. The sequence goes on along the minus strand of CM072940.1, from coordinate 2,261,876 downwards.
AAAAAAAAAAAAAATCAATAAAGTATATTAAAAAAAAAAAAAAACCTTAAAAAAAATGACCCTTTTTCTTTTTTTCTGAAATTCCCCTTGCCCTTCCCAGCTCGGTCACTAGATGGCAGGCCTGTATCTCTGTAACTGACCCTGGTGGGAGGAGAGAGGAGGGGAGGGGAGAGGAGGAGAGGGGAGGAGTGGGAAGGAAAGGGAAGGGAGAGAAGGGAAGAGGAGGGGAGGGAAGAGGAAGGGAAGAGGAAGGGAGGGGAGGGGTAGGGAGCAAAGGGCTGTGGGGAGGATGGAGCCTTCTGGTCCCTCCCAGGTCCCTGCCTGCTCTGCGCGGTGATGCTGGGCTCCAGGACCCGCTGGGTCTGAGCATCTCCGCTCTGTGGTCCAGCTGCGCGCAGGCACCTGCTCTCGCCCTCCCATAGGAGACCCTGGGATTCATGGGATGAGCTTTGACTTGTGCTCTCTCCCTGGAGCTGAGAATTCAGAGCGCTCCATGTCTCTGGAAAAAACCCATGACTCAGGAAGCCTTTTCTTAGCTAAGGGGTGGAGGTGGGGGTGGGGACAGCTGGGGGGGGGGTCTGATGCTTAAAGCAAATGCAGCTGCTGGACCTGCCCTCCCCCCCTCCCCCCACTTCCCGGCCTTCGCTGTGGCCCCTGGAGTGAGGAAGCTGGGACGTGAAGCACTTTTTTATTCTTTATCCTGAGGTGTAGGCCTGATCCCCAGGATGGAGCATGCAGGAGGCAGCCGATCCATGATTCTCCCTCCTCATGGACGTTTCTGTCTCTCTCTCTCCCCCCTCTTTTCCTCTCTGGAATCAATAAAAAATACTTTAAAAATGTGTGCTATGATTGCCAGTAATGTATCCTAGAATGCCAGTCACATAGCCTTAGCATTTACCAGAACTTAAAAAAAAAAATCTGAATATCATTTTCATATAACGCACGAGGAACATGATCTCCGTATCTCACGAGCATTTACAAAGCAAAGGATCAACCGTGTTCCCTTCCCGGCAAGTGGATTTGAGATTCTCGTCTCCGGACGCGTCTTGCTGACATAAATTACAATAAAGCTTCAAAGACGCACGCGAGAAATTTTCGGCAAACGCTCTTTCTGAGTGCGTCTTGGCTCCCTGTTCGGACAGCGTTAGCCCAAACGCGAGGCTGATGTTTTCTTTCTTTTCTAGGAATCAGATAATCTTGTCTTTAGAAACAGAGCTGGGGGGAAGGTTTCACTGTATTTATTTATTTTTTTTTTCATGACAACTTGCATTTTGTGAAATCCCAGGGTGTAAACAGTTTAGGAGCGCGGACCATCGCCACCCACGCCTGAGATTATACAGGAACGGAGGAATGTTGGCAGGCCGATCGTACATATCGGACGGCGGCCTCTGCCGCTCGTAATGATCGAGACGTTTGAAACGATACGTTTACGTACAAATCCTGTTGGAATGGGCAACCTGGAGAGCATATTACATTCTCTGTTGACGCTCCGTCATAGGCGGATGTGCCCATTGCATCAGTCCTGTCCAAGATGACAGACACTTTTTTTTTTTCCTTTTAGAAATGCATTCATTAAAAAAATTTTTTTGTTGTTGTTACTATATAATTTTATTGATTTCAAAGGGGAAGGGAGAGGGAGAGAGAGAGAGAGAGAAACATCCGTGATGAGAGAGAATCATGGGTTGGCTGCCTCCTGCACACCGCCCCCTCCTGGAGGGGACTGAGCCTGCAACCAAGGTACGTGCCCTTGACCGGGAGTCGAACCTGGGACCCTTCGGTCTGCAGGCTGACGCTCTACCCACTGAGCCACACCGGCCAGGGCCATTTTAACGTTTAATAGTGAGAGGCATTAGCCTTGGGGAGGCGCACACAGGGTTCCTGGAAGGGCCGTGAGAGTCTTTTTGAAAGAAGGAAGAGAAGTTGTTTATTTCTCTCCTGTGGAGTGCTTTGAGGCTCTCGGGGGCCTCTTGTCGAGTTGTACCTTGAAGGGATGGGAGGTTCAGGACCAGGCCCAGGACACCAGAGGTTAGAGGTCTTTCCCTGGGCAGCAGAGCGCCTGGCAGAGGCTGGCAGATGAAATCTGGGCTTGTCTGTGGGTGGGCCCCTGGAGGAGGGAGGATGCTGGCTGAAATGGCCAGAGAACAGACAGCGTTTTTCTCCGATCATATTGACCATGTGAGTGTTTTTTTTTTTTTTTAATAAGCCTCTGGGAAGAATTCTATCCAGCCCACGTAGAAAGCAGCTCTTTCCGCTGACAAGCGAGGCAGCCTTTCTAGAGAGTTCTACCGACACCGTCCTGGCGGTGATGACCGGGTGCTGATAGCCTGGATAAGGAAGGCCAGATAAGGCTCTCTGAAGACGCTTAGCTGCCTTCAGACGCAGAAACCCGGCCTCCGTCTGGCTGTTCTGTAAGGATGTACGGCCAGCCTGAGCTGACAGGCTAGGCCAGGGGTCGGCAAACTCATCAGTCCACAGAGCCAAATATCCACAGGACCACGACTGACATATCTTTGGAGAGCCACATTTTTAAAACGTAAACTTCTTCTAACGCCACTTCTTCCACATAGGCTGGCCTAGGCTGTGGTGTTTTGTGGGAGAGCCGCACTCCAGGGGCCAAAGAGCCGCCTGTGGCTTGAGAGCCGCAGTTTGCCGACCACGGGGCTAGGCAGTTTGGATTGAGGGCTGGGATTTTGCAGGTAAAGACAGAGTTGTGGAGAGGAATAAAGATTTTAGCAAGTCGAATTTTGTCCTCTCTACGGTCAGAACTATGTGGCAATCAGATAGTCTCCCCCCCAATTTCCCCTCCCCCACACATGCTTTCTGTCTATGATAATTATCTCTAGAAAAGCAATTCTCCCTCTGAAACTTTCAGAATGGTCAAAAGGCCACTGGGGAAATTGAGGACGTTCTCAAATACTACCACATTTTACCATCTTTTTATAAAAGATGCCATATATCACAGCATTATATACTTTTTTTTTTTTTAATCTGCACCAGTGGAAATGAACAGGAGTCCTTTATTTTTTAATCCTCACCCGAGGATATGTTTATTGATTTTAGAAAGAGGGAAGGAGACAGACAGACAGACAGACAGACATTGATGTGAAAGAGAAACATCAGTCATTGATCAGTTGCCTCCCCTATGTTCTCCGACTGGGAATCGAACCCACAACCTTTCCGTGTACTCCTGATGACACTCCAACCTACTGAGCCACGGGGCCAGCGCTAACATGAGTTTTTTTTTAAAAAAAATATATATTTAAAAAATTAAATAGTTTATGGATTTTTAGAGAGACAGGAAAGGAGAGGCAGAGAGAGCAGGAAACATCCATCAGTTGCCTTCTGCACACCCCCTCCCGGGGGAATCAAACCTGCAACCCAGGCAGGTGCCCCGATGGGTGATTGAACCGGAAGCACTTTGGTGCACTGCCCGACACCCAACCGACAGAGCCATGATGTTCGGGGCGAGTCGTCTGGATTCTAAAAATTGGTTCTTGCTTATCATTATCATGAAAGACTCTCTAGTAAATACTAAAGGAATGAAAAAAAAAAACACACACTTCTAATAGATAGGCAGAGTTTCGAGAGGTGCTTTTTATTTACGTAGATATTCATATATGTGTAGACACGCCTCTGAATGCAAATAGTGTAGGTCCCTATTTTTTCCACCAAATGTCTGTACACATATATAAAGTATTTCTACCTGTAGCTTGGGAAAGCACGCCATAGAGTCTCTACATGGTAAAAGAAATAACCGCAATAAACGATTATTTAAGGAGTCAATTAGGTTTCTTTTTAATTTCTTTCAACAACAGGGGTTAGTTGGCATTTTTTTTTTTTTTAAATGACAGGGAAATAAAGTAGCCTGTCTAGGGAACCATTTAGACATCAAGGTGACCCATCATACTTAGACAGAACGTTACAATCAGAGTCAACGTGATATACACGGCCTGTGCATAAGGCGTATGCTTGTGCCCGTGGGGGATAGCCACCGTATTTTAAATCTATTTTTTTTTTGCTTAATTCCGTCCACTTTTTTTTTTTTTTTTTTTTTTTGGGGGGGGTGGGGAGTATTCCTTACTTTCTATTGACCCATGCCCTTGTTGCCCCCAGGAAGTGACAGACCTTGGGTCTGAGGGACAGGCCACTGTGATCCAGCAGCTGGAGCAGACCATTGAGGACCTGAGGACCAAGATCGCCGAGCTGGAGAGGCAGTGCCCGGCCGTGGACGGGGAGGGGGCCCCCGACGGCGTCTGCCTGGCGGCTCTCAGGCCAGGAGGAGAGCACGGCCGCGGCCAGAGGATCGTACAGGCCAAGTCCATCCAGACGTCCCCGGTCGAGGAGGGCGGGCCGCCCCCCCTGCCTCCTGCCACGACACTGCCGTCCTCGCCTTCGGGACCTCAGACTAAGTTCTGCTCCGAGATTTCTCTGATGGTGTCTCCGAGGCAGATAGTGCAGCTGGAGGGCCAAGGCCCGGCCAGGCCGCCGCCTTCCCGGCCTTCTCTGCAGCCTGACGTGGACGCCCGCCACCAACAGTCTGTGTGGTCGCCCCCTGGGCACCGCCCCGGCATCCCGCCCCCACCGCCTCTGCCTTGCACAGCGTCTTCCGGCCCCACGTCCGGGGTGGGCACGGCGGCACCCTCCCCTCCGCCACCCGGTGCGCCTCCTTCTGTGCCCAGGACGCCGATGCTGCCGCCCCCGCCCCCGCCTTTGCCTGGTGAACAAATACCTCCTCCCCCTCCTCTCCCTGGGGTGGGAATACCCCCTCCCCCTCCTCTCCCTGGGATGGGAATAACCCCTCCCCCCCCCCTCCCTGGGGGGGGAATACCCCCTCCCCCTCCTCTTCCTGGGGTGGGAATACCCCCTCCCCCTCCACTTCCTGGGATGGGAATACCCCCTCTCCCGCCTCTTCCCGGGGCGGGAATACCCCCTCCCCCACCTCTTCCTGGGGTGGGAATACCTCCTCCCCCGCCTCTCCCTGGGGTGGGAATACCCCCTCCCCCGCCTCTCCCTGGGGTGGGAATACCCCCTCCCCCACCCCTCCCCGGGGGGGGAATACCCCCTCCCCGCCTCTCCCTGGGGTGGGAATACCCCCTCCCCCACCTCTTCCTGGGGTGGGGATACCCCCTCCCCCGCCTCTCCCTGGGGTGGGGGAATACCCCCTCCCCCACCTCTTCCTGGGATGGGAATACCCCCTCCCCCACCTCTCCCCGGGGCGGGAATACCCCCTCCCCCACCTCTCCCTGGGGTGGGAATACCCCCTCCCCCGCCTCTGCCCGGGGTGGGAATACCCCCTCCCCCGCCTCTGCCTGGACCTGGGGTTCCCCCACCTCCTCCTCTGCCAGGCGTGGGTATTCCACCTGCTCCAGCTCCCCCTCCCAGCCCTGGAACTGGTATCCCTGCAGCCCCACCACCACCACCTGCTCTGCCCCCTGGCCCTGGCCCTCCACGCCCCCCACAAGCCGGGAGTAGCACTTTGCCAACGCCCCACGCGTGCGGGTTTCTCCCCCCGCCGCTGCCAACCGGCTGGTTTGGGCTGGGGATGAGCCAGGACAAAGGGAGCAGGAAGCAGCCCATAGAGCCCTGCCGGCCCATGAAGCCTCTGTACTGGACGAGGATTCAGCTGCACACGAAAAGGTACCGTGCATGGGGGGGGGAGACCCTCAGCCCGGGGCGGGATCGCCCCTCCCAGCCTCTCTCTTCTTAATTCCCTCCTTTTTTATTCAGAGTATTCCTTACTTTCTACCTAACTCAGTCTCCGTGGCCCTCAGGGAGTTTCAGGGAAGCACTTTCCTGAATAACTCAGGAAAATGACAATGCAGTGCCCTTCTAAGTACTGCTCTAAAGTGTGTCTGTATATTTTTAAGTCAACGTTTAGTGAAACAACCTGTTCTGTATGAAGATTCATGTGAGAATGGGCCTTCCTTTCCCTGGCTGGCGGCACCGCCTTTACTAGGGCTGGAGCCACTTTTCCACCTTCCCATGCTGCCCAGAGGGGCCTGGAGTGGCTGTGTATGCAAATTAACCCACCCACTTTTTGGGGATAATTTGCATACTCACTCTTGATTGGCTGGTGGGCGTTGCGAAGGTACAGTCAATTTGCATCTTACTCTTTTATTAACATAGATGTTTGTATACACCGACTTGATTACTGAGACTTCCTGGATGTTGTGAATTCTTTATTTTATTTTATTTTTTTAATATATTTTATCGATTTTTTTAAAGAGAGGAAGGGAGAGGGATAGAGAGTTAGAAACATCAATGAGAGAGAATCATTGATCAGCTGCCTCTTGCACACCCCCTACTGGGGATGTGCCCGCAACCCAGGTACATGCCCTTGACCGGAATCGAACCTGGGACCTTTCAGTCCGCAGGCCGACGCTCTGTCCACTGAGCCAAACCGGTTTCGGGTTGGCTGTTATGATTTCTAAGCAACGGTTTCATTCTGTGTCGCTGGTATTTCAACTTTCTTATCTGGGGGTCTTAAAGAGAAAGACTATTCTCTCCCCTTTCCCCTTCCTTCCCCGTTTACCTCTTCTGTTCCTCCCCTCCCTCCCCCCCCGAGGCTGCCTTCCTTCCCGCCTTCCTCTCCTCCTTTTGCCTCCATTCCCCGGCCCTTCTTTTCCTGCCTTCTCCCTCCGTGGGGCCTCTCGCCAGCGTGCATCACAGCTCGGGTGGCCCGGGGACCGCGTGTCTGTGTCAAACGCCAGCGCGTGGCTCCTTCAGTCGGTGTCTTGCTTAACTTTAGAGACTCCGGTGCCGCGCTCATCTGGGAAAAAATCGAAGAGCCGTCCATCGACTGCCACGAGTTCGAGGAGCTGTTCTCCAAAACGGCCGTCAAGGAGCGGAAGAAGCCGATTTCCGACACCATCACGAAGACCAAGGCCAAGCAAGTGAGTACGTGGGCGTGTTCTCCACGCGTGGTGGCGTTTCAGGCCCACGAGGGGAGCTGTTCGGAAAGTTCGCTTAAGATCCGTTACCGTATTCTGATCGTCGAGGAACGTCTAAAACTCACTCGTGCAGAAAAAGGAAGGGAGGATTTTTTGCTCATTGATGGAATCTCAGTTCTGTTGGGAGCGGAGGAGGGGGATGTGTGTTCTCAACTCGCCTTCCCTCCGAGGTTCCACGCTCTGTCCCACGCCTCCATGTCTCTGATCCGCTCTGTCCGTCCGTTTGTTTTGTTCCTTAGATTCCACATGTGAGTGAGATCACGGGGTGCTTGTCTTCCTCTGACTTAGCATGATCTGAAGCTCCTTACTCTTTTTTTAAAAAATATTTTATTTATTTTTTACAGAAAGGAAGGGAGAGAGATAGAGAGCTAGAAACGTCGATGAGAGAGAAACATCGACCAGCTGCCTCTTGCACACCCCCTACCGGGGATGTGCCCGCAACCAAGGTACATGCCTTTGACCGGAATCGAACCCGGGACCCTTCAGTCCCCAAGCCGACGCTCTATCCACTGAGCCAAACCGGTTTCGGCCGAAGCTCCTTACTCTTACCGGTGCTGAACATTTGGCTTTGTTCAGCCATCTGCACAGCCTCTGGGTCCCACGCTGACATACAACCAGCATGTCAGCATCGCAGCCAGCGTGCCGCGTGATAGCATGGGTGTGCAACACATGCCTCCGACGAAATAGGGATTAATTTCTGCCCGGCTCTCCCTTTTTTCTTCGTCCAACTCACTCAGTCATGCCTGCCGCGCTTTCGCAGATCTCCTCGCCTGTGTTAATAACCGCGCTGGGCCTCGTTCCTAACGGTCCCCCGTAGGTTTCTCTCTCTCCCCGGGACCACCCAGGACTGCGTGGAGCATGTTGCTGTCACGACTGTGTGGTCTCGCCACTCTGCGCCTGTATTTATTTTATCTCTCCCGTGTTTACTTCCACCAAACACTGTGTTTCTAAACGGCGACCGTTGTTGATTTCTGGCGGTTCGGGTTAGGGGGTCGGCAAACTGCGGCTCACGAGCCACGTGCGGCTCTTTGGCCCCTTGAGTGTTTAGCAAAGGCCAGCTGAGGAGTCCCCTCATTAAGTTCAGAACAATGTACGTACCTATAGAGGCTAAGTTTAAAAAATGTGGCTCTCCAAAGAAATGTCAATGGTTGTCCTGTTGATATTTGGCTCTGCGGACTAAGGAGTTTGCCGACCACTGGTTTAGGTATTGCCCTTACTTCTTTCCTTCACCCAACTCTCCTGGACACTTAAGACACTCAAGTTATTAGAAAATGATTGCATAGGGCCCCATCATTTAAAAATATATATTTTATTGATTTTTTTTATAGAGAGGAAGAGAGAGGGATAGAGTTAGAAACATCGACGAGAGGGAAACATTGATCAGCTGCCTCCTGCACACCTCCTACTGGGGATGTGCACGCAACCAAGGTACATGCCCTTGACCAGAATCGAAACTGGGACCTTTCAGTCCGCAGGCCGATGCTCTATCCACTGAGCCAAACCGGCTTCGGCATCTTATTGATTTTTTTTTTTTTTACAGAGAGGAAGTGAGAGAGATAATGAGTTAGAAACATCGATGAGAGAGAATCATCGATCAGCTGCCTCTTGCACACACACCTCCCCCCCCCACTCTGGGGATGTGCCCGCAACCAAGGTACATGCCCTTGACCAGAATCGAACCTGGGAAGCATTTGTTTTAAACAATAACCACTTTATTTTTAAATTTTATTTACTTATTTTAAACAATAACCACTCTGGAAAAACTATTATTGGAAAACCAAGCGCTCACTTGATACTTTGGGTCCACGGGGTGGAAGATATTTTCAGGCATATGAGTAATGACTGACTTGACTGTTGTTGGATGAGAATGTGCCAGAACGTACCCATTTGGCACCGGGTCTGTCCCTTGACATGGAATTGTTGAAGAAAGGAAAACGCGAGGCAGACGATCCTTGGAAAACATGGTGCCACCGCAAAGAACGCCATTTGTCTTTCAAGACTTAAAAAAAAGATCACATATTGAAGCTTTTATTCTCCAAAAAAAAAAAAAAAATGAGCACCATAAATTAGGTCCCTGACAAGTCCATGTTTATTTCTCTTTCATGTCCAAACTCAAGGAGGTCTTTGGGGAACGCACCCGTGGCTGAGTCAGTATGTCATTTCCAGAAATAGATCGGAGACTTGGCAAGGACGCTGGAACCGTGTTCCTCTGAAGGGTGGGATCAATGCAATTTTCACCCTTGTATCATCTCTTCGCGGTGCCGAAAGCACCGTGCTGCTCAGTGGCTAGAGCCAGGGGTTGAGCCTGTGTCTTTGGAAGAGCCAAAAAAGTCACACCAAGCTAATGGTTAGCGGGCAGGAGGGAAAGCAGATGCCTGAATAGGTCACAAATGGGATGACCATTCACTGAATAACTCAACGTTTATGATGTAGTTTCCATCTCATCAGTGGAGGCGAGGTGGTCCTTCATTTCTTGAACAGTCCATTTTTCGCTTATAACACTGGCCTTTTTAAACAAATATATATATTTTATTGATTTTTTTTGCAGAGAGGCAGGTTAAAATGGATAGAGAGTTAGAAACATCGATGAGAGAGAAACATCGATCAACCGCCTCCTGCACACCCCCTTCTGGGCATGTGCCCGCAACCAAGGTCCATGCCCTTGACTAGAATTCGAACCTGGGATCCTTCAGTCCGCAGGCCGACGCTCTATCTACTGAGCCAAACTGGTTTTGGCAATACTGGCCTTTTTATTTAAAAAAAATATATATATTTTATTGATTTTACACAGAGAGGAATTGAGAGGGATAGAGAGTTAGAAACATCGATGAGAGAGAAACATTGACCAGCTGCCTCTTGCACAGCCCCCACTGGGGATGTGCCTGCAACCAAGGTACATGCCCTTGACCGGAATCGAACCTGGGACCCTTCAGTCCGCAGGCCGACGCTCTATCCACTGAACCAAACCAGTTTTGGCAACAGTGGCCTTTATATAAATGGAAATTAATCCCTGGTATCTTGTTGTGCGGTCACTACAGAGGGAGGGGACTATTTTGGGTTTTGTTTTATTTATTTTTTTATTTTCCCCCAAATGTGTAATTTGTAGGGCAGATTCTTCAGACTAGGGTTTCCATCTCAGGTTGGCTGTGTAGCCAGCACTTTGAAAAATCAAAGCGTTCTCTTTGTGTTCTATCTGCCGGGAGCTGTGTCCCATCGCCCGGAATATTGAGGAATAGCTGGGGCAATGAGGCCCAGTGTGTGTGTGCAAGTCCTTGGCAGAAGTATGCTCTTCACGCTGAAGGTTAGGGTAGGGCAGGGTGGTGGCTCAGACTGTGACCTTGAACAAGGCACTTCAGCTCAAAAATGTGGCTAGTAAAAGGCACTCCAGCATTCGTTTTTGTTTGTTTGTTTGTTTGTTTGTTTGTTTTGGGAGTGATTAGCAAAACATATTTGTCATCAAATACCAAGAATGCATGTAAAAATGGTCTCAGTAAGCCGAAACCGGTGTGGCTCAGTGGATAGAGAGTCGGCCTGCAGACTGAAGGGTCCCAGGTTCGATTCCGGTCAAGGGCATGTACCCTCGGTTGTGGGCACATCCCTAGTAGGAGGTGCACAGGAGGCAGCTGACCGATGTTTCTCTTTCATCGATGTTTCTAACTCTCTATCCATTTCCCTTCCTCTCTGTAAAAAAAATCAATAAAATATATATTTTTAAAATGGCCTCAGTAAGAGTCTTATTCATTTGGGGTTGTCAGTAACTCTATCATTTTATATGTATTGTATCTTTTACTTGTGACAGTTAGCATTACTCATCAAAATATGCTAATGTCCATATTCTGTAGACACCTTTGACATCTAAATAATTTTTTTGCAATATCATGAAATGTAGGTGTTATATTCACAATTTAGTGGGTTTTCAATACTTTACTTCTAATCTTAGCCTGTGAGTTCCCAGCTACGAATGTACCGTTAATAGTGGAGATAGTGCGGATAATCTAAAACCAGATTTTTAGCAGGAATTCCGAAGAAAAAAATGCAACCAAATGAACTTGCATACTATTGGGCAGGGAACACATTTTTTTTTGATTGGGAAGATGCTTGAAATGATGGAGGGCCAAATTATATCTTGCATGTATGTCTCCTGCATGACAAAACTGGCTAAATGCTGTGTCCAACGAGCATCAAAGAGAAGGTTGTGTATTGTTTTTAAATTCCAGGAGTTTCAACATCTCCGTGTGTTTTCTCTGTGCTCACGGAGTGGAAAGAGATGGGTAGTTGTGATAGTTCCTTTTAATTAGAAAAACATTTTATCTTAAGAGCGTGGTGGTATTTATGTTCGACTTTTTAATTCCATGTGGCTGTAATATTTAAGAACGTAAAATATGAAGCTTGGAAGGGCAACCTGTTGGAATACATTTTTTATGAAAATATAACCCGATGTCATTTCCCCCTCCTCCTCAGTTTATTTATGATCACGCTATACTGTTTATCGGTTTTGTTTTGTTAGTCAGGATCCTCCTGACTGCTTCAGTGTAAGCTAAGAAAGAAGTTGATATCAGTAAGGAATTGCATTTCTAATTCGTGTATACTTATTCCTTTAAATGGAAATTAGAGTCCCGGGGCATAGATTTGTGCACTGGTGGGGTCCCTCGGCCTGGCCTGTGCCCTCTCGAAATCCAGGACCCCTTGGGGGATGCTGGGCTGTCAGTTTCAGCCTGATCCCTGCAGGCCAGGCTGAGGGACCCCACTGGTGCACAAATCTGTGCACTGAGCCTCTAGTATGCATATAAGATCTTTGGTTAATCTCTTCCTGCCTTCCCCACTACCCTCCCCCTGAGATTCATCAGTGTATTCCATGCTTCCATGTCTGGGCGTTTAGCACCTGCCCCCTGGTGGTCAGTGCGTGTCATAGCTACTGGTCGAATGGTCGAACAGTTGCTTAGGCCCAATATTATTTCATGTTTCTCTGTCAGTGGATTCTTCTGGTGCATTTTGTGCTCTGTTATGTCAAGGATGCTGCACCACGTGTATGTGTGTGTAGTGTGGCCAACAGGGCCTGGAGCAGGGGAACAGGTGAACTTTGGAGTCGGGCAGAGGTGAGTGGACATCCCAGCCCACCCCATGTTGTCATGGCTTGCAACCATTTCTCATTCGTAGCCTGGCTTTCTTCTCTGTCCATGAATACAAACTAGTTAATATCTTGGCACATGTGATTTGAGGACATTACATACCAAGCTAAGTGGCTGTTTCGTTACTCCATTCGACTTGAATTTATTTAGAACAAGCCAGTGGCTTTGCTCTTCATTTTATTTTATTTTATTTTAATTTAATTTAATTTTAATATATATTTTACTGATTTTCCACAGAGAGGAAGGAAGAAGGATAGAGAGCTAGAAACGTCGATGAGAGAGAAACATCGACCAGCTGCCTCCTGCACACCTCCTACCGGGGATGTGCCTGCAACCAATGTACATGCCCTTGACCGGAATCGAACCTGGGACCTTTCAGTCCACAGACTGACGCTCTATCCACTTAGCCAAATCAGTTTCAGCTTGCTCTTCTTTTTAAATATATTTTCATTGATTCAGAGAGGAAGGGAGAGGGAGATAGACCATCAATGATGAGAGAGGACCATTGATTGGCTGCCTCTTGCACCCCCCTCCCGCCTCCCACAACTGAGGAATATTCCACAGATAGGGGAATCCAGAGCCATTCAAGAACTTTGCCTGAAGTTACATAGCTGCTCACGTAGGCGAAGACGTGGGCTGAAATACAGAGTTCTTACCGCCACACCCAGGTCAAATCATGACCGACGTGTAGCTTCTTAATCGGGGGGTGGGGGTGGGATTGACAGCTATCTCCCCAATCAGCCAACTCCCTGTTTTGTGTCCCAGATTGTGCAGAGGCTGCCCAAGTGGACGGGCTTGTCTGGTGCTGACCAGATAGCCTGGAGATATCCCTCCCGGGCATGGTCAGTGTCAATGTCTTCCCCGGCCTGTGCAGGGCGGTGGAATGTGGTTGGGAGCCTGTGAGGTCAGCCACCCTTCCCTGAGGCTGGCTGCTGATCGGAAGAGGAGAGGGTGGTGGTGTAAATAAGGCTGACTTCGAAACCCACTCACGCCCTGATAACCTCTTGTTCTGCAAAATCTCATACAAAGCATTCTTTGCTCTGGAGTGGAGACGCGTTGGGATTGAAGATGTTTGCTGTGTGCATGATCTGGTGTCAGGCAGTGCCAAGAAAGCTCTTGGTTCCCAATTCCCATGGGATCAATAAATAAATAAATAAATAAATAAATAAATAAGAATCTAGAGATGACCATGTCTTTCCAGGGGGAAAACGATGTGAGTCCACATCAGAGTTGTGGGTTGACCCACAGGATGTGTGTCTGAAGAGATCTTAGAAGACAGCGCTTCGTACGTTTGCTACACGATGGGGATTCATCGTTGTGTGGGTGGTTCTCTCTTCATTCTAGGTTTTGCCAGACTTTCTTTGGTTTACTCCGTACCGCTTTCTGTCATTGCTTGTCTTCCTCTTGTTGGAATAAGCTCAGGTGCTTGGATAGCCTCATCTATAATAATCTATAATAATAAAAGCATAATATGCTAATTAGACCGGACAGCTGAACGACCTTCTGGACGAAGCCAGGGCTGTGAGGGCTGAGCCCCTTGCACGAATTTCGTGCGTCATGCCTCTAGTAAAATATGACTGCTAGTCATTGGATCACTGACACCAACACCTTGCATTTGCAAGATGCTTTTATTTTAATTTTAAAATATATTTTATTGATTTTTTACAGAGAGGAAGGGAGAGGAATAGAGGGTTAGAAACATCGATGAGAGAGAAACATCCATCAGCTGTCTCCTGCACACCCCCTACTGGGAATGTGCCCGCAACCCAGGTCCATGCCCTTGACCGGAATCAAACCTGGGACCCTTCAGTCCGCAGACCGACGCTCTACCCACCGAGCCACACCGGTTTCAGCTCATCTCTTTTTTTTGAAATTTAATCTTTTAAAAAAAAAATATATTTTATTGACTTTTTACAGAGAGGAAGGGAGAGAGATAGAGAGCTAGAAACGTCAATGAGAGAGAAACATTGACCAGCTGCCTCCTGCACACCCCACATCGGGGATGTGCCCACAACCAAGGTCCATGCCCCTGACCGGAATCAAACCTGGGACCTTTCAGTCCGCAGACCGACGCTCTACCACTGAGCCAAACCAGTTTTGGCGCTGAAATTTAATCTTTATCGTTAAAAGTATTTCTTCAGTCCTCCTTTCCCCCCCATTAACCTCTTCCAGCCGCTCCTGTCCTCCCCCCGCCTAGGTCCCCATTGTCTGTGTCCCTGGCTGATACATATGTGCACACTAGTTCATTGGCTGATCTCTTTCCACCCATCCTCCCCTGCCTTCCCTTTGAGGTTCCACAGTCTGTCCATGCTTCTATGACTCTGGGGCTAGTAAGGACCACGTCTTAAAGCTCAGGCTGCAAATGATCAAACGTGAAGTTGTTATTTTACAGAGACCCGACTGACTTCCTAAACTATTACCAATCCTACCGTGTTTCCCCAAAAATAAGACATCCTCCGAAAATAAGACCTACTCACAGGTTTCCTTCTGAGTGAAATATAAGGCATCCCCCGAAAATAAGGCCCCCGTAGGCTCTGTCTCAGAATGCTATTGCTAAACATGGGAGATTTGGTCCACTGATTCCAAAAGAAACGGAGTCACAAGAAATTCACCAGGAAATTCAGAAATTGGATTGTTAGGATGATGTTCCAGAAGATGATGACATGATTGTCATTGAATAAATGAGTAAATTCTTGATACTGTAGGATTCACAGTTTGTCTGGTTTGTGTATACTACCGTACCGTATACAGGTAATAAATTTCCTATATTTTCACTTAACAATAAATGTGCACCATATTTTTCTTCATGGAAAAATAAGACATCCCCTGAAAATAAGACCTCGCGCACCTTTGGGAGCAAAAATTAATATAAGACACTGTCTTATTTTCGGGGAAACAGGGTACTTGTTGACATACCGGGCTCTTAAAAGACTGGTCAAGAGCCTGCCGTTCAGGGCAATGGGAACACTCGGTGTGTGTGTATGTGTGTGTGTGTGTGTGTGTGTGTGTGTGTAAATGGTGGATTTTGAAGGTTTATAATAGAAAACTCTTTACAAGCCATTTTTGAATACTTCATATACTGACTTGACTTGTTCTCCCGTTAAGATTAAGTAACACGTTATTAAGCGTGTCGTTGGCGTACCAATGGACATTTCCCCCTTTTTTCTTGAGCAGGTTGTCAAGCTATTAAGCAACAAAAGGTCGCAAGCGGTTGGGATATTAATGTCTAGCCTTCACCTGGATATGAAAGACATACAACATGGTAAGTGTGCAAGTTAAAATCCAGCTTTTGAATACCACTGCATGGGCTGAAGGGCGTGGTGTTTGGTGGTAAAATCATTTCAGACTTAGAGTTGCCATGGAT
This sequence comes from Nyctalus aviator, assembly GCA_036971965.1. Classification (NCBI taxonomy): domain Eukaryota; kingdom Metazoa; phylum Chordata; class Mammalia; order Chiroptera; family Vespertilionidae; genus Nyctalus; species Nyctalus aviator. The sequence continues at coordinate 2,246,433 of CM072940.1, read as the reverse complement.
ATTGAGGGTCATGTGTTTCCCTCATGCTTGTTGCCGGCACATTACCTATTCATGTGACGTTTCTGTCTCATGATTCTCATGAGACATGTTTAGTCTGCATTAATAAAAATGCATTTATTTACTTATCTTTAACATATTTTTATTGATTTCAGAGAGGAAGGGAGAGGGAGAGAGAGATAGAAACATCAGTGATGAGAGAGAATCAGATTGTCTGCCTCCTGCATGCTCTCTACTGGGGATCGAGCCTGAAACCCAGACATGTGCCCTTGACCGGAATCGAACCCGAGACCTTAAAGTCCGCAGGCCGATGCTCTATCCACTGAGCCCAACCAGCGAGGGCGGGAGTGAATTATCTTTCCTAATAACCATCAAAGATCGTTTCAAAGGATTCTTGCCTGCTTCTGTTATTGTTTGTGGTGAAGACACATGGAAACAGTAATATCAGGACCGCCTGTTATTTCTTTTATGTCGTTGTTTTCATGTATGTTTTTATACGGGCTTCTACAACATTATTTACATTTGGAATCGGGGTGATTTCCCCCCCCACATTTTCGAAGCGACGTTAGCGCCAATGCGTTCATAACTGAATTCTACCCTTCCCTGCCCAGGTATTCCCGTGCCTTCTCCTCCGATCACATCGGTGCTTGAGAGATACTGCCCGTAGGTGAAGAGAGGAGTTGAGTTTATATTCAGAATGTCCCTCACGCTGCCCAGAGCCTGAGGCTAGATTTAAAGCAGATTGAACTGTTCCGTGGAATGCCAGCTTACCTATTAAAGCAATGTGGCCTCCAGCGCAACGCAGACCTTATAAATCATGGAAACGTTGACCTGGCTTTTCCTCGCCTATCCTTGTAGGAACGTGGATGCTGTTTGTTTGGCTGAGGCCACAGTGTGGAATAATTCATAAATAGCGATGGATGAGTAACCCTTCATCACGATTCCGGTTTTTATGAAACTGTTTTGAAGGCGAGGAGACTTCCTTGGGCTGAAGCGCTGGGGGTGATAGTCAGAGAGATGGACGCCAAGACTGGCGCCAAGAAGGACTTGGCGTTTCCAGAGCTGGCAGGGGCAGGCCGGTTAAGTCATAGGAAGAAATCTGAAAATAATGACACGGTCCTTTCCCTCAGTCAAATATTCAGCCGGGCTGGGCTACTAATGAGAACCGTATGACCCGAGGAGCCCGCCTCACATCTGGGTCTGTGGGCGAGCCAGCGAGAGTTCATTGAAAAATTTGCTAGGGGAGCATGCGACGCTGACAATAACACGGCGTGGATGTCGGTAGTGTGAGGGTCACGCCGAATGATGCAGAAATGCTATGCCATTAGGGTATGAAGCGGTGGCTGGAGTCGCTTTGAAATCCTGCACACGGGTTTCTAAAAATACAATAATAAATAAATGAAATGCTTGCCTTAAAAGCTTGAAGAAGCAGCCCTAACCGGTGTGGCTCAGTGGGTAGAGCGTCGGCCTGCGGATTCAAGGGTCCCAGGTTCGATTCCGGTCAAGGGCATGTGCCTTGGTGGCGGGCACATCCCCAGTGGGGGGTGTGTGTGCCAGGGTTAGTGGATCGATGTTTCTAACTCTCTATCCCTTTCCCTCTCCCTTCCTCTCTCTGTAAAAAAAAAAAACCCCAATAAAATATATTAAAACAGAAAAGCCGGATTATTATCTGGGTGCAAGTCACGTGGGGCATCAGACAGTTGCAGGTTCTGTACGGACGCAGCCACAGAGACAGGCTCCCGTGAGCCGTCACCCCGAACACGCTTGCCCTTCTAGAATACGTGCTGGAAAGCAGTGGCAGATGGGGGACCCCCCGGGCGAGGGCCCTCGTCCCAGGGAAGACTCCCCGAGCTCTGTTTTACAAGAGCGTAAATGTTTACCGAAGGGGAAGGTGAGGTCCCCGATGCCCAAGTAAGGACATTCTGCAGGGCCGGCTTATGGACACGTGGGGCCGACGGCGGGCGCTTTACACTCTTCCCCCGTCCATACCCCCCGCGTAACATAAACAGCCGCTGGGGCCGTGCCAGCCTCTCCCTCTGCCCGCTTTGTTCCATGCCCTCAGCTCTGTCACCTGCCAAAGCCGAGTCCCCCTTATCTAAACAGTTGAGATAAGCCCTCCGCGTTTGTACCAGTTTGGTCAAATCCACAAAGACCAGGAATGAAATACAATATGGCTAGGTTCAACAGTCTGCCCGGGCCCGGCGTGTTTGCGTTGAAAGGTTTTATCCGGAAAGGATCACGGTCTTCGTCTCCGTGTCTCCCTCCTCCCCACCATCCCCTCCTCCTCCTCCCCCCGCTGCCCAGACAAGGAGGCGGCAGCCTGACTCCACCGAAACGCATTTGTTCTCTCTTGGTGCCACCCGTCCGGCTATTCTAAACAAGGCCCAAAGGTGTGTGGGCCTTAGGACTCATTCATAACGGATGTGGCTACCCTTGTCTAAGCAGGCGTGCTTGAGATGGACCAGGGGCGGACTGGGGATGAGATTGATTCTGTTTCCCACGTGAAAGCTTTTCTTTCTTTCTTTTTAAAAAAATATATTTTATTGATTTTTTTACAGAGAGGAAGAGAGAGGGATAGAGAGTTAGAAACATCGATGAGAGAGAATCATCGACCAGCTGCCTCTTGCACACCCCCTACTGGGGATGTGCCCGCAACCAAGGTACATGCCCTTGACCGAAATCAAACCTGGGACCCTTCAGTTCCCAGGCCGATGCTCTATCCATTGAGCCACACCGGTCAGGGTTGATTTCTTTTTCCCCCTGTGGCTTCTGAATCGCACGTGGGGTCAGGGAGGTTTCTCGCAGCCTTGGCACTCTCGCCCACCCTGCTAATGAGGAGAGGGCATGAACTGGCACGACGGGCTGGTCTGCACTCACTCGGTGTTTAAGCCTCTGCTGACTCGGCTCCCTGCCCACGCACCCCAGCCAAAATTGGTGCTGATGAGAGTTCCCTGCGGTGATGGTTTGGTTTCCCACGCTGCAATCGGCACCATGGGAACGCTCCGTGTTCCTCTCGCCAAGGATGCTTTCAACGTGGGGTGTCTGACATCCCTCACTCAGGGTACTGATTTAGAGAGATACCAGTAAGGTTTTCAAAATATATGTTATTGCTGGCAGAGAGGAAGGGAGAGGGAGCAGGAGCTAGAAACATCAACGATGAGAGAGAATCATGGATGGGCTGCCTCCTGTATGCCCCATGCTGGGGATGGAGCCTGTAGGTTTGGGAATCTCTACCTCTAGGTGAGCAGATCACACTGGAGGGAAGAGGGATGCATGGGGCTTCTAGTATTTATAGAAATCCCTTCCCACGGCCATAGCTAGAAATCGGATGAACAGAAACAGAAGAAACTCGTTTGGACTCCGGGATAGATCATAAGGCTTATGAGAGACAGATGAGTTGGTTGAACTTCTACAAAACCTTGAAGAAGGAAGTGATACTAACCAACCCCATGTCAGATCCTTGGTGAAGGCGGTAGCCACTCATAACCGGTTGGCAGCCCTGCCAGGCAGCTGCTGGAGCTCCGGTTCCAGATGGTTGTTGCTCCAGAGACTGTTAACCAGCCTGGCGAGCTGGGATGGCCGCTGAGTTTTGAGAACCGCTGTGACATTGGTCGGGGACAGGCGTGAACGCGTTCTCTTGGTGCCTTGATTTTAGAATGTCGTCAGAGGAAACCGTACCACCCACCTCATCACAGGTTGTAAGAGAGGGGCATCCTGGGAGATTTCACGAAACATTTAGGAACGTGAGTTTCAGGCCGGATCCTGATTTCCAAAGTGGCGGAATGTGCTTTTGATATTGAGGAAGGAGAGTCTGTCAATAGCCCCAACCCTTCTCAAATTGCATGTTTTAGCCTTCCTTCCTGTCTGGATCTCTCTCATGGTACCCCTTCCTCTGCCAATATTTAATCTTCCTGAATTTCAGCTACTTGAGCACGATTCTATGGTTTTTGTCAAAACAGCTGATTCCCATTGAATTGTGTTAGCATCTCTCAAGTGGAAAGCCAGTAGCGGGGAAATTTTATGGAGCTGCTTTCTGTTGAGATTTTCTGTGAATGATTACAAAAATGAGGTTTTCCTGGCCGGCGTGGCTCAGTGGTTGAGCGTAGACCTATGAACCAGGAAGTTACGGTTCGATTCCCAGTTAGGGGATAGGCTCAAGTTGCAGGCTCAATATCCAGTGTGGGTGGGGCATGTAAGAGGCAGCCAATCCGTGGTTCTCTCTCATCATTGATGTTTCTCTCTCTCTCTCTCTCTCTCTCTCTCTCTCTCTCTCTCTCTCTCTTCTCACCCCCTCTCTCCCTCCCTCCCTCTCCCTTCTTCTCCGAAGTCAATAAAAATATATTTTTTTAAAAACGAGGATTCATGGGTTAGAAACTTGTGGACTTGCTTAGGGCCCTATACCTATGGTTAGGCCTGTAAATCAATGGTTAGGACCATATGGCCTTTATTATGATATTCTTCAATACTGATACTGCATGAGTTTTAAAGATGAGAAGCCTCAGTATAATCACAAGTAAGACTTTGTGTGGAGGAAAACCTGTAGGAATAATCATATGTTTTAGACTGATGGATGAAGCCAGAAGACAATTGTACCTTTGATGAGTTTTGACTTGAGTATGAGTTAATTCCATTGCTTTGCTTTTCCTTGTTCCGAAAATGAAATGGTGCACTAGCTTAGTTTCTTTCATAGTTTCCCCCATCAGTCTTTGGCTAAGTCACCCGAGGAATGTAGAAATACTTGATTATGAGCTAATGAATGTTGAAGTCCGACCCTTTGGATTCACCATGATGTTTTTCGTAAGGGATAAGACTCTGGACACATCCTAAGGGAGTCATTTCATACGTGAACTTGCTATCTTTATTTGGGTTTTCTGCACGTTGTTATATTATTTACAGCCACGTTGCTTCCAGTGAAAATCATTTGCTAATCTCTTTTATTTAATTTTTGAAATGTAGTCAAAGGTAGTTGGACAGTGTTTCTACCGCTTTGAAACACAGTTTGTCCTAGGAAGTTGCCCTATGTAGTCTAAGGACGGAAAACATTTGTCTGAGAGTTCTAATCAAATTCTTAGGTTGATACTTGAGATCTGATATTTTTGGAAATGGAGATAGAGGAATATTATTAGGATGGAAGTATCATGTTCTAGTTGCTGTGATATTTGTTGGGGGATCATGGGGTCTGTCCTCAGCTTCGAGCAGAAAAGCGAAGTTATCTTGGTTAGTTAGCATTCCCATCCATCATACACGTCAGTTTCCCACTTTCTTAATTCCTTCTTGGGATGTTGCCAGAGTCAACAAGAATTGTCTCGTGTGCTTGAAGCTTTGAGAGAAAAGACATTGTCAAATGCCTCCATTATCAAAACAAATACAACCAGTGTGTGATTATCCACTTTGTGATTTTCCTTCCAGAAATATTTAATTCCACAATAGCTACGCTGGCTACTCGGCACAAATCAAGGATCAGGGCAAATTCACCTCGTTTCTAACTACTCTGTATGTAGGTAGTACAGGACGCTTTTAATGAACCTGTGTCCAAACGGCATTATAAAACACACGGATTCCAAAAACACAATACGACTCTCAGGCCACAAAATGCATTTAAGGACATACTCCCAATGTTTGATGATCCATTCCACTTCTCTCTTGAGTAATAAATGTGGTTAGTTGGAATAGCCAGAGTGGATTTTTAAGGATGCACCTATGCTAATCTCAATACCATAATCAAAGAATTGTTCTTTTATTAGAACAAGTAAAACAAGTATCCTAGGAAACGCATCTGTCATGTCTACATGAAGCCCATCAGTTGAGTGATTGGAATTGACCGTTTCCTATGTAGGCAGGTAGAGCATTAATTGATGTAAAATAGGGATGTGATGGTAAGAAGAGTGATTGATCTGATTTTCTGCTATTGAAGCAAGTTTTCCAAATTCAGGCAGCTAGTCCTGGAAAGACACTCACGGTTTGTCTTTGACTTTGGACTGGGCCATGTTCGTGAGGTTTTGTATTTTTGGAGCAGGTGAAAGCTCACATTGAGGTGAGCACCCTACCCCTCTGACTGCTGGGCCATGAACTCTGCTCCAGAGCTGCTCACTGCTGCTCCAGATGGCCAGACCTCACAGCCCTGGCCGATTTGGCTCAGCGGATAGAGCACTGGCCCGTGGACTGAAGGGTTGTGGGTTCGACTCTGGTCAAGGGCACATACTTCCGGTTGTAGGCTCGATCCCCAGCCCCGTTTGGGATTCATGCTAGAGGCAGCCAATCCATGTGTCTCTCTCTCACATGGATGTTTCTCTCTCTCTGTCTGCTCCTCCTCCCCTCCACTCTCTTTCAAAATCAATGGAAAAGTATCCTCAGGTGGAGATTAACAACAATAGCAACAACAAAACAACAACACAAACAAATAAACAATTAATAAAAGAAGAAAAAAATGGCCAGACAAGAATATCACAACTGGCGTACGGCTAAGTCATTTATATTCTTTCGTCCTTTTGTTTGTTTTAACAGCTGTTGTGAACTTGGACAACTCTGTGGTTGACCTGGAGACCCTTCAAGCCCTTTATGAGAATGTGAGTAATAGAAGGAACAGGAAGTGTGAGTATATCATCCGTCCACACTACTTGACCCTCTACGCAGCTAGGCTTGTTGCTTTAAGAAGGGAATCGGCCCTGGCCAGGTTGGCTCAGTGGGTAGAGCGTTGGCCTGCGGACTGAAGGGTCCCGGGTTTGATTCCCAGTCAGGGCATATGCCCAAGTTGCGCGTGTCCTGGAACCCGAATCAAACCCAGGACCCTTCAGTCTGCAGGCCGGCGCTCTACCCACGGAGCCACACCGGCTAAGGCCTTGTCACTCTTTTTGGTGTGAGTCTTGCTCACGTGACGGTATCTGCAGAAGGGAAACGTGGCACGTTGTGCCCTTGGACTTGGCTGGGGTCCTTCTCCTTGGAAATGTTTCAACGTTTACCGAGTTGTCATAACTGTAATCATTATGCTCAGGTCCGAAAGCAGTGTTTGAAAGGTATCCGAGTGGGGATCTTAACTCGGCCTTCGTTGTTTACTTGTGGCGTCCGACGGAACATTTACATTTTGTCTAGAAAAATTTTATCTAGAAAAAAAAACCAAAAAAAAAACAACCGGAGTGTCATGCGTAAGCTCACGTTGTTGTCATTAAAGTAAGTGAGGAATAATCTAATTTAGCGTTCCACCACGTATCCTCGAGGGCAAAATAGCATAACCAACCTGAAACCATAAATACATGTGTTCCTTTTGTGCCAGATGCTTGCACGCAGGCCACTGGGGCTGTTTGAGAGCAGTTGTATTTGATCTCGGAAACAGATGGAAGTATTTGCTATACAAACCTTATTTAGAATATCAACTCCCCCCCCCCCCCCCGCCCCCCTACTGGCATGTTTGGCGGTGGGGGCTTTCGCTTCTAGACGTGAATGAATGTGGGGCGGCCTCCAATTTCTAAACACACCCTGAGCGCCCGATTCCTGTTTAACTGAGGAGTTAAAACCCGGTGAAACTACGCACTCACTAAACACACTACGTCCTTCTGAGCGTTCTGGACCAGGAATCTTCCTGGTTCCCTCAAGGTCATTGACGACTAGAGGCCCAGTGCACGAAATTCGTGTAAGGGACTCTGCCCTCGCAGCTGTGGCTTTGTCCGGAAGGTCATTGGGAAGGACGTTCGGAAGGTGGTTGGCTGTCCGGTCTAATTAGCATATTACGCTTTTATTCTTAATATATTTTATTGATGTTCTACAGAGAGGAAGGGAGAGAGAGAGTTAGAAACATCGATGAGGGAGAATCATCGATCAGCTGCCTCCTGCACCACCCCCACCGGGGATGTGCCCGCAACCAAGGTACATGCCCTTGACCGGAATTGAACCTGGGACCTTTCAGTCCGCAGGCCGATGCTCTATCCACTGAGCCAAACCGGTTCTGGCTACGCTTTTATTCTTATAGATGATTCAGTTCACATAGTCAAGACTCTTTATAAGCAGCTTATACCATATACAGTCGATTCAACAGATCTTCTGCTTCTGCTTTTGAATACACCTATATGCTGTATTAGCGGCCCGGTGCATGAAATTCATGCAAGGGGCTCGGCCCTCACAGCGCTGGCTTTGTTTAGAAGATCTGTTTTCATGCAAATGAGGGCTCCACAGTCTCACAGTGTGATTGGTCCAAGAGCACGGTCCTTAGTGGGCAGAATGGAGTCACTCCGATTGGTCGGTGAAGATGCCAATGAGGATAGAGTTGCGTGATTCTGATTGGACAGAGGAAAACAGTTGATGTGAGATGCCAGGAACTCTCTTAGAAGGGTTGGTTGACTCAAATGGAAGGAGCTCAGAACAGCTCTTCCCTGAAGCACAGAGCGTGAGAGAGGCCCCCGTGTAGCCATGACTATGAGACTCTGTTTATAAATCTGAACCCAAATAGCCACCAGGAGTCCCTCCCTTTTTTTTAAAAAAAGTATTTTATTGATTTTTTTTACAGAGAGGAAGGGAGAAGGCTTGAGAACTAGAAACATCGATGATGAGAGAAACATCAGCCAGCTGCCTTCTGCACCTCCCCGGTACATGCCCTTGACCGGAATGCATCCATTTACATGCCCTCAACCGGAAATGAACCTGGGACCTTTCAGTCCACAGGCTGACGCTCTATCCACTGAGCCACACCGGTTTCGGCAGGAGTCCCTTCTTAACAGGCACATTCCTTCTCAGGGTCCACACGTGGAAAGATGCCTGTGCCAAATCTCACACTTCCCTGAGAAATTGGGGTCCGACTACTGACCTAGGGGAGACCACGGGCCCGTCTTTCCTATGGATTGACCTGGAACTGAAAGGGATCCAAGATTTCTACTTCTTGGAAAGAGCGAAGGGGAGCAGCCAGCAGATCTGTGGCCGTGTTCAAATTCTTTATAAAGTCGATGGAGACTGCATTCTTCACAGATACCGACGATTCGGGGAATGGCTTTTATGTTCAGCGCTAGCTTTGATCCCTGCTGCTCTTTTTGTCCTTGGGTTTGAGCTCTCAGTGTCAACCTCGTTGGGTAAGGAAAACACTCGTTTGCTAACTCCTCCTAAAGATGCTGCTTCTGGTCCCGAAGGCGGTCCCTCCTCAGAAGGACACGAATCGCGCACCCTGGCGTGTGGTGTTGGGTGATGGTCACCCCGCCCGCGTCTTTACCAGTCATTGTGTTTCCATTAACTGCGTTCTTCTGTCATCGGCCTCTAGCTCCTCAGAGCCCATTAACACCCTTTTTCTAAAAAAATATATATATATTTTTTATTGATTTTGTACAGAGAGGAAGGGAGAGAGATAGAGAGTTAGAAACATCGATGAGAGAGAGTCATTGATCAGCTGCCTCTTGCACACCCCCTACTGGGGATATGCCCGCAACCAAGGTACATGCCCTTGACCGGAATCGAACCCGGGACCTTTCAGTCCCCAAGCCGACGCTCTATCCATTGAGCCAAACTGGTTTCTGCAACACCCTTTTTTAGCTTGGGAGAGTACAGAGAGTATTTCTTGGCCATTTGCTTTTTTTTTAATAGCACATTCATCTCTCTCTTGTGGGAGGACAGTCTCTCGTGACACATGTGTACTAAACATTGCCCAGTGATTTTCCATGATGGCAGGCAAGCAGCAGAGAAACAGAGCAGTTGGCTAGGGACCACGGTAAATCATTCTCTCCCGACGCTATAAATGTTCACGGTCCCCCCTTCAAGTCCCTTGGTTCTGCGGATGCTATAGGGATGTACTTCCGGTGAGGAATGAATGTTCTAGTTCATGGAGAAGGCTTGCAGGTTTGGCTTGGGTAGGGTCATATTAGGTAGAGATTTTTTCAATGGTAGTAAATGTTGATTGTTTTATACGTACAAGCCAAGAGCCTTGGTTTTTTTAAAAAAAAATTTTATGAAAGCGTGGGTCATGGCTTGAAATTATGCACGGGCAGTAATAACATTGGATGCTTTTGACATATGAGCCTGAGAGGATAATTACCTTTCCTCCTTGAGGCCCAGGATTGCGACAACTAAAATTTAATGTGCAATAAAGCTATTAAAGAATTAAATAGCCAAGTCTTTTTTTTTTTTTTTTAAAGGATATAAAACTCCTATCAACCTTATTTGGGAGGTTGAATGATTCCAGATGGCATCTCGTGCGTGTTTGGTTCTGAATTTCTTTTTGTTTACTTGCATGCCTGCCGATATATGGTTAAGTAGTCAGGTTTTAGGACCCTGAAGAGCTGTTCAGCCTTAGACAAATCTCTTGAAAAGCTAGTTTTCAATATTAGAGGAAATATGAGTCAACAAATAGTACCATATAGACCAGCCATCAACTCTTCAATGTGTAATGTTCAAAAGGATAATTTAACTTGTCCTTTAAATAATGCAGGAGCATTTTCCCCTTAATATTGTTCAGAGATTCCCAGTCCAACACAATCAAAGCTATTTCATTCATAACATACCTGACCTACAGATTTCCCCCCCAAATCAAATGGTGGATGTCAAGGATGAACTGAATAATTGCAGGCTAAGTTCATTGGTGCTGGGGTAGAATTCTGTGGAAAGAGCAGGAGAGTTGCTGTAGGATCAAATTGAATTTCATCAATTCCTTAATAAGACATACCACGTAAGCCCCGACTGGTGTGTCTCAGTGGATAGAGAGTCGGCCTGTGGCCTGAAGGGTCCCAGGTTTGATTCTGGTCAAGGGCATGTACCTTGATTGCGGGCACATCCCCAGTAGGATCAATGTTTCTCTCTCATCGATGTTTCTAACTCTCTATCCCTCTCCTTTCTTCTCTGTAAAAAATCAATATAAAATATATTTTTTAAAAAAGATGCTGAAGCCGGTTTGGCTCAGTGGTAGAGCGTCGGTCTGCAGACTGAAAGGTCCCAGGTTCAATTCCGGTCAAGGGCATGTACCTTGGTTGCGGGCACATCCCCAATAGGGGGTGTGTAAGAGGCAACTGGTCGATGTTTCTCTCTCATCGACGTTTCTAGCTCTCTATCTCTCTCCCTTTCTCTCTGTTAAAAAATCAGTAAAATATATTAAAAAAATAAAAAAAAGAAATACCACTTTAACATGAAAGTCTTGCCTTCTGGAGGGGATTATAAACAGCTCAAGAGCAAGAGAAGAAGACCGTGCTGTTTTAAAACATGCTTGAATAAATAAGTGTTTTGCAGATCACTGATCGTCAATACCATCACTTGGAAGATTTGGAGATGATCTGGTTTCCATTAAACATATTTACACTTTCGCATGCCTCGTGAATGATGTCAAGCTTTACTTCAGAGGGATGTTAAGAAATATGACAATATAGAGTCTTGCTGTACTAAGATCATCATCATCTAAGGGATTCAGTTGACCAGATTTGGGCTTTTGATTTCCAGAGAGCGCAGTCAGATGAGCTGGAAAAGATTGAGAAGCATGGCCGTTCCTCCAAAGACAAGGAAAGTGCCAAGTCCCTGGACAAGCCTGAACAGTAAGCATCTCTTAGGGCCGGGTCGTGGGCATCCGGCCCATTCAGAAGATGTAGTATCTTCTGTTCGCCGTGATGCGTGATACGAGCTTGCACATCTGTTTCTGTGGGTTACATCTTCCCCCTCTTTGCTTGGCTGTGTGTCCTCAGGTTCCTGTATGAGCTGTCCCTCATCCCCAACTTCTCGGAGCGAGTCTTCTGCATCCTCTTCCAGTCCACGTTTTTGGAAAGCATTGGCTCGATCCGCCGCAAACTGGAGTTGCTGCAGAAGTTATGTGAGGTGGGTGGTGGTGGGCGGGGAGCTGACGCTTGGATGTTGGTGGTTAGTTGTGTTCAGGCTCGTTCACGTCTCAGAAAAGTTTGATTTATTCTAAGAACTCAAAACATCTGAAGGCTAGCAGGGCCACGGAAGAGAATGTGACATGATGGAGCCTTGAATGTGGCCATTGATGATCTTTCATTGATTTCAGAGAGAAAGGGAGAGAGAGACAGAAACATCCATGATGAGAGAGAATCATGGATTGGCTGCTTCCTGCACCGCTCCATACTGGGGATAGAGCCTGCAACCCTGGCATGTGCCCTTGACCGGAATCAAACCTGGGACCCTTCAGTCTGCAGGCTGACGCTTTATCCACTGAGCCAAACTGGCTAGGGCCAGAATCCTTACTTTTCATGGCCCTCAAATACATCAAACTCCCTGTTAAATGCTATTGGAGGGCATTTCAGGTACTTCCTGTCGTATTTGGAAGGGTCCCTCAATAACAAGCTAATGATTCCAACCAAAGGATTTAGGATGAGCTGTATGATTCAACAGGAGCTCAGCAGCCTTCTGAGCTCAACACAGAATCCATTTTTTTTTTTTTTTTGGCAGAAAGGAGCAATATTAACATTATATGTCACATTAAAACAGTTGGTCCCAATCAATAGCCCCATTGTTGTGGTTGGGAAGCAGTGACAAGGTGCTAACGGCACATCTTCAGAGGACGTGGCTTACAACACCGGGTTCCAGGATGTGATTCGGAAGACGTGCGTGTGGATTTTTCAGGGAGAGAGCTAAATTTGGTCGTTCCTCTTTGGAAGTGGGTCTCGGTTTCCCGCCCCTATGCCATACGTTTGTGATGCTGCGGAGGTAGGCCCCGTGAGGCTGGTCCCAAGGACATGATTTTGTGGTAGCTGTCCCCGTGTGGCCTTATTTGTTTCACAGAAACGGTCCCGATGTCTTCCTCTCTGAGACACTCCTCTTTAAATATAAGGACGACCGATCATAGTTTGGTATCACCCCAAAGGATCCGTGCCTCATCCATATCTGCCCCCCACTTACGATGATTCAAACAGAACTTTGCGTCAGAGAGCCATGTTCTTCCTTCTGCTTACAGACGCTGAAAAACGGGCCCGGCGTCATGCAGGTGCTGGGCCTGGTCCTGGCCTTTGGCAACTACATGAACGGCGGGAACAAGACCCGGGGGCAGGCCGATGGGTTTGGGCTAGACATTCTCCCGAAGCTGAAGGACGTGAAAAGCAGTGTAAGTATTCTGTGTGAATGAATGTAGGCAAACTGAGGATTGGACTGTGTGTGTGTGTGTGTGTGTGTGTGTGTATTACAATATATTTTTATTGATTTCAGAGAGGAAGGGAGAGAGGAGAGAGAGAGAGAGAGAGAGAGAGAGAGAGAGATCCATGATGAGAGAGAATCATGGATCAGCTACCTCTTGCATGTCCTCCACTGGTAATTGAGCCCACAACCTGGGCATGTGCCCTTGACTGGAATTGAACCTGGGACCTTTCAGTTCTCAAGCCCATGCTCTATCCACTGAGCCAAACCGGCTAGGGCAAATGCTTAATTTTTTTATGTTCCTAATCTATATAGTACTAGCTAGACCATCAAACTTACCTCTGTTCCGAGTGTATAGAAAAGCAAGTAATATTCATCATCTCAGCGAAGATAGTAGTTATACCCCTTAATAAATTCCATAAAAATTAATGAACTAATTTTCTGACGGGGGAAAGCAAAAATAGGAAAGTATTTATAGTGGAGACTCCACCCTTAAACAGCTGTGCTTAACATTTGGAGCGTAGATGTGAGCACTGGGGAAAATAAGGTCTCTATGCCATTCAACTCCTTGCTTATAGTTCACCCACATAACTTGAAATATGGAATTTCACATTTCATTCTAAACACTCTCCCCCATGTATGCTGATTTCCTGGGATCTCTTTTACTTAACAGTTTAACTTAACCATTGAAATATAACTATGGCTGAAACCGGTTTGGCTCAGTGGATAGAGCATCGCCCTGTGGACTGAAAGGTCCCAGGTTCGATTCCGATCAAGGGCAAGTACCTTGGTTGCGGGCACATCCCCAGGAGGGGGTGTGCAGGAGGCAGCTGATGGATGTTTCTCTCTCATCGATGTTTCTCTTTCTCTCTCCCTCCCTTCCCCTTTGTGAAAAAAAAAAAGAAAAAGAAAAAGAAAAGAATATATAAATGTTTTACTGACTTTGGTCTTTCTGCCTAGGACAATAGCAGAAGCCTTTTGTCTTATATTGTGTCCTATTATCTTCGGAATTTTGATGAGGTAAGACAGTTTTTTGCATATAGGTAGTAGTTATTTTTATTATTTTTTTTTGGGGGGGGGCTAGTCTTTGTTGTAAATGGTTGGGCGTTGTTGGTTTTTGTGGCTTTGCCATCCCTGCCGTTGTGTGATTCTTATCGATCTCAGTGCCGATGGGTTTAAGACGATGTGTTTCTCGCTAACGAATCAGGACGCCGGGAAGGAGCAGTGCATTTTCCCGTTACCCGAACCTCAGGACCTGTTCCAGGCCTCGCAGATGAAGTTTGAGGATTTCCAGAAAGATCTCAGGAAACTAAAGAAAGACCTGAAAGGTAACGGAGCCGCTGAGAGAAACTCATGTTTGTTAGTCATGCTTTTTTTTTTTTTTTTTAAATAATAGTTGACATCTTTTAAAAAATATATTTTATTGATTTTTTACAGAGAGGAAGGGAGAGGGATAGAGAGCTAGAAACATCCATGAGAGAGAAACATCGACCAGCTGCCTCTTGCACAACCCCTACTGGGGATGTGTCCGCAGCCAAGGTACATGCCCTTGACCGGAATCGAACCTGGGACCTTTCAGTCCACAGTCCGATGCTCTACCACCGAGCCAAACCGGTTTTGTTGCTTTTTTTTTTTTTTTTTTTTTTAAATAAGACAAGCTAGACGTTTTGATGTTCTTGAACCAAAAGTCTTTGAGAGCCTTGTAGAACTGCAAATTGCTTATTATGGCTAAAGAAAAAAAATTGTTATTTATTATTATTAATATTATTTTTACCGATGACCTTATTGTTTTGTTGTTTAAAAAGCTGCGGTTGAAACTTCCTTATCGAATAGCATCTTGGGTATTGGAATAGTAATCTCTTCCATGAGGAGCTAATTTGCCTGGTTTTGACGGCCAAGAACATTCGTGCATTTTATCTTGTCACTTGAGAAATGACAGGCCCTCCCAGCCCTCCCTCCATGCACTTGCCCAAGACTTTACGGCTTGTGAACTTTTCTGGGGACAGAACATCCTCTGTCACATATGTGGTCAAAAAGCATCACACGTGTGTATGCCTTGTTGTTAGTTGCGAAGCCTTATATCATTTTTATTCTTTAAGGATTAAGGTATTACATATGTGTCCTTATCCCCCCATTCCCCTCTCAACTCCCCAACTTGTGCCCTCACCCCCTGGTGTCTGTGTCCATTGGTTAGGCCCATAGGCGTGCATACAAGTCCTTTGGTTGATCTCTCCCCCTGACCCTCCCCCTCCCCTGTCTTCCCTCTGAGGTTTCACCGTCTGATCGATGCCTCTCTGGACCTGTTTTTGCTCACCAGTTTGTGTTGTTCATTAATATCATTTTGAAGAGTCTGAAATTCGTCAGCGTTCTACCTTAAGCGTAATATTTACGTGAAAGTGAGCAGTGTGCCCCTTTGCGAATTACTTGGTGGTGAAAAATCCCTCTTAGTGCCTAGTCCTGAGGTTTCTTATTGTTACGCTAGCTGAGCCTCTGTCTAAACCTATGAAACACAGACAGGGAGCGAGTGAATGGACGTGAATTTCCATCGGATGTGTCAAGGCAAAGAAGAAGCGTGGTTTAGCCCGGTCCAAGAACCAGCCAAATGCTATAACTTTTTAAAGAGATTCTACCCAGTTTGGAAATCCATATCCATACTGATCTATAGTGAAATGTATGGGGTTAAATATATTCCAGTCACAGATGCTTTTGTATGGATAAAAACCAACACGATAACATTACGTAGCTGGCTTGCGGTTCCTAAACACTCAGCACCCATTATTATGAGCCTGACGCAGGTTGGGCAATTGTGGGTGCATTGGATACCCTCAAATATGGGAGTTCATTTGTTGAATCCAAGAAGGACAAGTTTGTTTAAGAAATAAATAAAATTACGTTATGTTTGTATAACACTATGCTATTGTGTATTGAAGTATGACTTTTAAAAACAATAAAAGGCAAACCATATAGAGTATTCATCTCCCTTCAACGTTAGACCAGGTATATTGGTTTACTGGTTTGCTTATTAATATACCCCTCTCTCAGTGCTAGGGGCATTTCTGGGGGATCAGAAAAAAAAATACTTGATACTTTCATGAGCAGTTCAGCCTTGCAAAGTAGGACTTCATTGCTCACAGGGGATTGGATGAAGGGGAGGAATGGCGGTCTCATTCCTAGGGAACTTCCGTTTGCTTAGGATGGGAATGATTCCTCCTTTATTTTTCATGTCGGCCTGCTTCCTTCCCACGGCTATTAACTATACAGGTAGCCATGAAAATGGCAAGTTCTCACGAGACGTAGAGCGAGACGGAGAACTGACGGACGCCAGCCTGTGGGTCTGAAGAGGACCAGTGGCCACTGCCCATTGTCCTACTTCCTCTTGCACCTCTGTCTTCTCCAGCGGTGGGGTGGCTCCGGATGGAACACTCAAGGAGCATCTTAACAAGCTGTGAGCACCCCAGAGGGTGACTCTTTATATATCACTAGAGACCCAGTGCACAATATTCGTGCAAGGGACTTGGCCTCACGGCCCCCGGCTGCCATCTTGGCTCTCACAACCCTGGCCCCTGCCCCCCACCGGTCATCCGGAAGGTCACACTGTACCAACCAGGTCACAAAAGCCAACGTAGCCATGCGGGGCGGGAAGACTGTACATGGATGAGAGGGGTGTGTGTATTTGGAACTGGGGGGTGGGGGTGGGTTGAGGGCACAGGAGGAGAAGGGAGGAGAATGAAGGGGGCACAAGCATTTCAGGAAGAAGAAAAGTCTATTATTCCTGCATCCTTGGCATATCCCTCGTACGAGAGGAGAGAATGCACATCTGCTGCACGCGTTTATAAGGACAGCGCATCTTATTCTAAACTAGAGGCCCGGTGCACGGAATTTGTGCAAGGGGCTCGGCCCTCACAGCCCTGGCTTCGTCTGGAAGGCCATCCCTAAGAATGTCCGGTCTAATTAGCATGCTATGCTTTTTTTAAAAAAAAATTTATTATTATTATTATAGATGCACTCTCCAGCCACTGAAGGACGATACTTAGGGACCCGGAGGGATAATGATTTATGTCTTGCGGATATTGCTCTGGCAAGCGCCGGGTTTGGGAGACATAGGAAGGAACTTCCATAAAAGATAATAGGGATTTTGACCCAGGAGGGAGCGGGACAAAGGAGGTGGAAAGCAGGAAACACTTGTTTCTGATTTTTAGGGGCAGCGAGGGTGGCATAGAGTCATTATTTCAATTTTTCTGTGTCCTGGGTAACATAGAAGTTCTTCTTAAAGAATTGTCTCGGGCCGGAGTTCCCGGGGAGTCCGCTCTGGGTAGGTTACTGTGATGTGTTTTCTGCCTGAGATGCTTATATTTCTTTACATCCGCTTTGGAGAAAGCGTTCTCATGTGGGATATTTCCCCCAGAGCTGATAAGTGTCACACATCTTTCTTCCTTCTCATCTTTCCTCCCCTCCCTCCATAATAATATACACCCACATACTGGGTTCTCACGAACATTTCTCAGGATTCTTAGGCTTTCCGTGCTGTGAATCTCTTGAATCTTCATGAAACTCAGTGGTAATTTCGCCCCGAGGAAGGGAGAGTTAATGAGAAGAAAACGAAGTTGTCAATCACTTCATGTTAAGAGTTGACGCCGTTTATTCATTTTAGGAAAAAACAGTGAAGTTGTATTTCCTCTTCTTCACGAATCGCTTACTTTTCATGCCCTACTGCCTTGAAGAATCCCAAAACCAATGAATTAAAGGTGATTAGTTCTCTGACATTTAAGTTATGATGCCTTTTATTTCTTCTTCTTGTCGAATCGCTGTGGCTCGGACTTCCAGTCCTGTGCTGAATAAGAGTGGTGAAAGCTGACATTCTTGTCTCGTTCCTGTTGTTAAGGGGACCGCTTTTAGTTTTTGCCCAGTGAGTCTGATGTTGGCTGGAGGTTTGTCGTGTATGGCCTTTATTATTGATAAGGTATGATCCCTGTATTCCCTCTTTGCTGAGAGTCTTTTTCCAAAAAGGGTGCTGGGTTTTGTCGAATGCTTTTCCTGCATCTATTGATATGATCACGTTTTTTTTTTGTGTTTTTTTTTTTAAAATAAATCTTTCAATTTGTGTATGTGATGCATCACGTGTATTGATTTGTGGCTATTGTTCCAGCCTCGCATCCCTGGAATAAACTAGAGAGGAACCCCAAGATTTTCCAATAAATCAAAAATCCATAGGAGAAAAAAAAAGCGTAGTGTTTTATATCAGAGTGTAATTTGCTATTGCACCAGGTAGGCAAGGTTTCTTTAGAAAAAACAAAAAGAGCCCTGGCCTGTTTGGCTCAGTGGATAGAGCGTCCATCTGCGGACTGAAGGGTCCCAGGTTCGATTCCGGTCAAGGGCACAGGCCCAGGGTGCGGGCTCCATCCCCAGTGGGGAGCGTGCAGGAGGCAGCTGACCCATGATTCTCTCTCATCATGGATGTTTCTATCTCTCTCTTCCTCTCCCTTCCTCTCTGAAATTAATAAAAATATACTTAAAGGAAAAAACAAAAAGAGGAAATAAAACCAGTGGTGAGTCTATGTCACCCACCATTCAGCACAGATCCTGATGGTGGTGTAGAGACCCCCCCCCCCCCTGGGGCCAGGGCTGCAGGTTGGTTTTGGGCGTCTCCCCTGCAGACCAAGCGTGGAGACAGCCCAGCCTCTCTTCTTCCAACGGCTCTGTGGGCGTCTCATCCACTGCCTTCCTCTCCTCTCAGTAGCTACATGGCTTCTGTTTCTTGAAATCCACCCTACAGTCCCACCCAAAGCTCGCTGACACGGGACACCGCTGGATTTTGGAAGGAAGGACTCCTGATCTGATCAACCTCCTTTGTTCTTCGCGTCTCCGACGTGGCTTCCTTCAAACTTGACGAGACAGGTTTATGGGTGCCCGTAAAACCTTCCGGAAGCTCACGGAAACGCAGCGACCCGAAACCGGGCAACGCTATTGATGGAGTGCGGAGATGCAGAAGTTACAGTTGGGAATATTCCAGTTTCTTAACCTGTGAGCCAGGGAGATCCCTTTTTAATGGCGCAACCTGTAACGCGCGCGTACGCTTTCACTAGGACGTGTCAGTACGTCACGCCCGGAGGACCTAGTTTCATATTATTATTTTTATTTATTTATACTCAATTAAAATAAATGATATATATATATTTTTTCATTTATTTATATATAAAGCACAAAGGAAAATACAGAATTACAAAAAAATAGAAAAGAATACCAACAAAAAAAATGGAAACATTGAATCAAAAAATTATAAATTTTACAAACAATTGTAAAGATTACAAAAAATATATACCGTCTCTCTCAGGGCGCAACATATATTTCCAGGACGTATTCATACGTCCTACCTGTTCCCGATAATTGTTTAAGTTTGACGTATTTATAGGTCCCGCTCAGTTAACAGGTTAAACACACACACACACACACACCCCAGAATCTCCTGGCCGTGGTTCGTTTCTGAGCGTGGTGGGTGGCGCTCTTATTTCAATCTGATGGTGGTGAGATGATATTTGCTGTGCCCCCAACACGCCAACCTGTGGGCTGGAACCCCCTTTTCCAGTGGACACATCAGGGCCTTTTGCTCCTCCTCTCCTCTGGCTGGCTTTGTCTCTGTCGTTGAGAGTCTACGCTCACGCTTTCCTCGGCGAGCCCTTTCACACAACATAAAACCTTTTTGGATCAGAAAGGCCTTTAAGTTAAACAAAAGCCTGCATGGTTGGAATGACTCCGTTGTGCCAACTGCCTTTAACAGATTTTAAGAAAAATATTTGGATTTGACTGTAATGCGATTTTCCAGGAACTCCATCGCATGTTATGCTTTTAATAATGTGACTGAGTGATCCTTTACGTTTGTGAGACCCTTTAAATGGTTGGTATTTTTTAAAAAAATTCACAGAGTCACCCGTTTTGAAGAGGATGATAGCCAGGATGATGTTATGCACCGAAATGCACTATAGTTTGGTGAAGAATGGGGACCGATCTTATAAATTTCCTTATGCAACAAGGGCCCCCGGTTCCATTCCGGTCAAGGGTACGTACCTTGATTGCAGGTACATACCCAGTGGGGGATATGCAGGAGGCAGCTGATCCATGATCTCTCTTATCGATGTTCCTAACTCTTTATCCCTCTCCCTTCCTCTCTGTAAAAAATCATATATATATATATATATATATATATATATATATATAT
This sequence comes from Nyctalus aviator, assembly GCA_036971965.1. Taxonomy (NCBI): domain Eukaryota; kingdom Metazoa; phylum Chordata; class Mammalia; order Chiroptera; family Vespertilionidae; genus Nyctalus; species Nyctalus aviator. The sequence continues at coordinate 2,226,185 of CM072940.1, read as the reverse complement.
AGTGTAGAACCAGACCTGAATGCAGCTCTATTTTATTTGCATCTCTCTTTTTATCTTCTATCTTTCACACATGCTCTATGGAAGAGGGACATACAAAGTTTGGGGGGAGTATAATTGGTGATAGGTAAACCTTGCTGAGATAGTTGTGAATGGATGGACAAATCAAAGTTCAACAACGGGTCATAAGGGGTAAGAGTATGTGAAGGGGGGCGACTAGCATGTACAAGGCATGGCGACATTCCCTAGAGATGCCATTTCCAAATGACCGAGAAATCCACACGGACAGGAGCATCCAATTCCCCTTCCCATGCATTCCACAGACCATAACTGTTGCATGCCTGCTGCCCGCCAGCGGATGCTTTAGGCCCTGGCCCACAAAGCGGAGCAGTGGGTAAATAAAGAGGGAGAGGAGAGGAAGGGACCACATCTGTCCTCTTGAGAGCCTGGAAGTCTGAGACTCCCTGCAGATCTGAGCTATCTGCGGTGATTCTATCAGAGCTGTTTTCAAAGCAGACTCCAGACACGCCATTCCATGGGGAGACGGTGCAGAGAGCAGAGGGATTCCTGCTCAGTGTAGAGCTGAGGATGCTAATCAGGACAGCAGCTCAGTGAGGGGAAAGATGCCTGGCAGAGATCGGAATGGCCATCACTCAACATACCAAGCTCCCTGACAAGCATCTTCTCCTGGAAGGAGGACAGGGGGTGAGATGAGGTTGCCCAGAAAGGACCCAAGACTTCTTCTGGATCCAAAATTCCCCTTGGTTCCCCTTGCACACGGGGAAGTCTACTCTAAGGAGAGGGGGAAAGATGGAAGCGATAGAAAAAGATGGCTTTTGCTTGTGTTTATATGAAGAATGCAGTTTATAGGAGTGGGCCAAGGACATTTCTAAAAGGAGCCAGAATGCAATTTAAAATATAATCTCCCCTCGTTTAAAAGTAGGTTGCTTTCTCTTATCTGCCGTATCTTCCGTTGTTTAAACGTTGCTGAGTAAACACGCCGACCTGCAGACGTGGCTCACTGGAGAAGACTTGGTCATGGTTAGTCTGTGATCCATCTCTGCTTCCCTAACCAGTGGCCTCCCCCTTTAAGGCATCAGGCCCACTAGGTGGCCTTCCGCCGGCTGCTGGGGGTAGGGAGTTCTGACGGCTGCCTCAGTGGGCAATAATGACCATGATGATGGCAGGAAACAGCACATGCCAGGCACGGTACTGGGACACGTTCCATCTCTCCACTGAATGACCCTCATAACAACGCTGAGAGCCAGGCCCCGGGCTCTCCCTTCTCCTGATGAGACGGAGGCGCAGAGGTTGTGTACCTTGACCAGGTGACACTCTGTGGGAGTGACGGAACTGGAGTCACAGACGCTTAAAAAAATATTTAAAAAAAAATATATATTTTACTGATTTCAGAGAAGAAGGGAGAGGGAGAGAGAGAAACATCAGCAATGAGAGAGAGTCATGGATTGGCTGCCTCCTGCATGCCCCCCACTGGGGCTTGAGCCTGCCACCTGGGCGTGTGCCCTGAGTGGGAATCGAACCCTGACCTCCTGGTTCCTAGGTTGATGCTCAACCACTGAGCCACGCCGGCCGGGCTGGAGTCACCAACTTTTACGAATGTCTTGCGTATAGACTTGTCATGTCAGCATCAGGTGGTTCCAACACACACGTGTGGGACATATGCCCGTCATGGTGGCTGGCGGGCCACTCTAGCTTCGGCTCCTGAGGTTGGAGGTGGTTTTGATGCTCCGTCGACGGCGCCCTAAACAGCGTGTCTCTGATTGCAGCCTGCGAGGTGGAGGCGGGGAAGGTGTACCAGGTGTCCTCCGAGGAGCACATCCAGCCATTCAAGGAGAACATGGAGCGCTTCATCGTCCAAGGTACAAGGGGGGGGGGGGAAGTTATAGAGGGGGATGTGGGCTTGAGGGTTCTCCCTCGTCAGCAGGGGGCAAGGAGGCGTGAACAAAACACGCGCTGGTTTCAAAGGGATCGACACCCCCAGAGAAATACACTGTGTTCAACCGTTTGTCATCGAGCGGGGAGAGACACATGTGCTCAGCATGCTGGTGAATGATGCTCATGGGTGAATGATGAGTGATGTTCACTGTTATCATTGTTCTTTCATGATGAGGAATACAATAAATATTGGTTAAATTGCTCACGTTTTTGAAGACTTTAAAATTGTCATGTTTGTTTGTTTTTTTTGAATTGATTTCAGAGAGAAAGGGAGGGAGAGACTGAGATAGAAACATCCATCCTGAGAGAGAATCATGCATGGATCGGTTGCCTCCTGCACGCCCCCTACCGGGGATGGAGCACACACCCCAGGCATGTGCCCTGACTGGGAATGGAACTGTGACCTCCTGGCCAATGCTCAGCCACTGAGCCACGCTGGCCGGGCTTATACTTTTTTTTGATAGAAAATCAGATATCCTTCTGCGTTTTTGCTAGGGTTGTGACCTCAGTCCATCCTGGCGTTTATGTAGTTTGCCAAAATATTGCATCCAAAAGCAAAGTATATGGATGCTTTTCGGATCTTCAAAACATGACATGCAGTTTTTTAAATAAAGGATGTCCACATTTCTCTGGATACTTAACATCTTTGTGTTTTTCAAGGAGCTTAAAAACCCCACAATATTATCACACTGGCTTTTCCTAAATTCCTTTGAGGGAAGCAGGGACAAGACATTTCAGAAGATGTGAAAGAAACCATTAGTTTAAAGAGGAAAAAAATGTGTTAAAAGTCTCCCTGTTGGAAGTCACAAGTATTTCCATGCCTTCGCTACTCAAAACCTTTCATGCTTGGCACATGCCATCTCTTCTGGAGATCGGATTTGTGACATGACCTGCTTGGGGCAGTTCTTGCTGTTGCAGGAATTCTCGTAGAGGCTGACATGGCTTGAGGCTGGGACCTCACACGGCTGTATCCTCTATTAAGCTATGGTTTTTATTCATTGTTTAAGTGTCATTATCGATGACTGACAGTGAATGAGGCATGCTGGAATTTGATTAAACATGAAGAACAGCTTTTTTTCTTTTCTTTTCTTTTTTTTTTTTTTTTTTAAGATAGGAAAAGACTGTTCAGTCACTTAATAAAATCATGATGCCCAAAAGAAAACATGAAACATGAAACGGGATATGAAAGAGATTAATAAATCAGAGTGGTCTGTCATCTCCAGATTTTCGGGTCCTCATGACTTGGGGTGGAAAACCTACTCCTTGATTCCTAAATAGTCCTCTGGCTGAAATCATAGTGGAGGACCCTGGACGCTTGCTTGCTCCACTCTTAACGGTGAATAAAAATGAGTCTTGCTTTTTCCGTTCAATGCGGTTTTTTAGGACCAAGAACATGTAATTTTAGAAAACTATGTAGGGAAAAAGTATGGAATGTTGTTGTTGTTGTTTGTGGGAAGAAAGGAGCCCTAATGCTATGATTCATTAAAAAAAAAAATCGTCAAATAATTTGCTGGATTTCACATCTAAAATGTTGGCAAGTGTCACCCATAGAGTTGTTCCCATCATTTATGGTTTGATATCTAACTAGAGGCCCAGTGCATGAATTCGTGCATGGGTGGGGTCTCGACCAGTGATCGATGCCTATCAGGGGCCATCCAGCTGGGGGAGGAATCCAAAGAGGTTGGCTGGCTGCCCCCCTTCCCCATTGGGGCTGATCAGGGGCCAGCCAGCTGCGGGGGGATAGGGGAGGAGAAGGGAGTGGGGCCATGGGGGGTTGGCCGGTGGGGAAAGGATGTGGGGGGGAACCATGAGAAGTTGGCTGTAAGAGCGTACTGACCACCAGAAGGCAGCTCCTGCATTGTTATAAAACTCAGGTATAAAATGGGGATGTAAGTCTTTCTTAGTATTACTTCCCTCTGTTGGAACCACGTTTATATTTCATTTCTATCCCTCTAGAGATAATCTATGCATATGAGCCTATAATATGTCCATGTAAATTTGTATCTACACTAAGAAAAGAGTAACATGCTAATTGACCATACCTTCGCCATGCCCACCAGCCAGTCAGGAGTGAGTATGCAAATTAACCCAACAAAGATGGCGGGTTATTTTGCATACACAAGTGTCGAGTGGCTGGGGGCGGGGTGGGACGTAAGCGTAATGCACCACCCAGCCGCTCTGGGCCTCTGGGCAGTGTGGGAAGGTGGAAAGATGGCTCCAGCCAGCAGCCAGCGGAAGGAAGGCTCATTCTTGCAAGAATCTTCATTCATCAGGCCTCTAGTTTATATATATTTTGCTAGTGAATACAGTCTCTATATGTTGATTTTCCCCCCTTTTCATTTTTATTAGGAAATAGTTTATATTTATGTACGTTTTATATTTTATATATGTATCATCTTTATAAAATGTAAAAGAATATATATGAAATTACTGTATAGGTATACAACCTACAATTTTGTAGGTTAGATATTGATCTTATGTATAACACAAAAATAAATAGATTTTATTATTCTTGTACTCTCATGATTTGCTAGACAACTATATTCGGTAACGTTGCCACACACGCTACCCTATGCATGCTCATGTTTGAAGACCCCGCGTTTAGTGTATATTGTTGATTCATTAACGTGGAACTCACCGCCGGCAGTGCTGTCCCTCACACCCGCCTGGGGCGCATCTGACATGTGGATTTTTTCCCCGTGAGGCCCGCCTGGGCCTTCTTGCTCTCGTGTACCCTGGACAGCTCTGTGGCCACTTGAGCAACGGAAAGGACAAAAACAGCACAAAGTGTCACAATGGACTGTGAAGATGATTTACAGCCTGGGCGCCGAAATAAGAAGCGAGAGCCTCGCCTTGGTGAGCGGCAGCTGGCGAAGTGTGGGCCCAGAGACTCAGATTTCCACTGCACACGCCCGTGGTGACCACGGAAGCTCTGGAAGGATGGATTTTGGAGTTACCATGAACCTCAGTGAGTGGATGCATTCAAACGTGTAGAATCCACGGGTACGGAGGATCCAATGCACACTTGAAAGGCATACGCGTTATAGATGATGTAAAGAAGGCCAAAGATGTAGGTACCTATTTAACCTAAATGAGATCTAAAGAATTGGTAATGGCGTGACTAGCCACATACTCTCCATTCAGGTAGCAGACCTGGATCAGCATGTCCAGCTCTTCCATGGATCCTTCCCGATGTTGGGCTCGCGTTCTCTCAGCCATGACCGCTAATGGGAATGTCAAGTGTATCATTTGCGTACGTCTTATTATTTTTTTTTTTTTAACGATTTCACCCATTCATCCATTCCCCGCACCACTCCTTTGTCAACCATCAGCTTGGCCTCTAGATCTGAGGATCTGCTTCTGTTTTGTTTTGTTTTCGATTCTACATTTAAGGGAAGACATATGGTATTTGTCTTCCTCTGAGAGAGAGGAAAGAAGAGATTTGTGAGAGAGAAATATTGATCGATTGCCTCCTATATATATATACCCTCCTGGGAATCGAACCGGAAACCTTTTGGTGTATGGGATGATGCTTCCAACCACTGAACCACACCGGCTAGGACTCTATCCATTTGGTGTTAGATTGTATGAGTACCTTAGATATTTTGGATATTGCCCCCTTGTCAGATATGTTATTTGTGAATATCTTTTTCATTCAGTGGTTTGTCTTTTTGTTTTGTTGATGGTTTCTTTTCTTGTCTTTGTCTGATTTTGGTATGAGGGTGATATTGGCTTCATAGAATTAGTTCAGAAACAATTCTTCCTCTTTTTTTTTTAATCATTTAAGAACTATAGATATTGATTCTTTATTATTTATTGGTAGAATTCACTTGTCAAGGTGTCTGGTTTTATTGGTTGGGAGTTTTTTGATGACGGTTTCAATTTATTTGTTAGTATTTTCGCTTTCTTTCTGGTTCAGCGTTGGAATGCTGTTGAGTTTGTTGGCATATCGTTGTTCATAGTATTCTTTAACGATTCTCTGTATTTCTGTGGTGTCCGTTGTCACATCTCTTCTTTCATTCATGATTGTATTTATTTGGGCTCTTGTTTCTTCTTGATGAGCTTGGCTAAAGGTTTGTCAATTTTGTTTATCTTTTCAAAGGACCAGCTCTCGTTTTCATTGATCTTTTGAACATCTCTATTTTATTTCCTTCCTCTCTGATCTTTATGCTTTCTCTTTATAGGTTTGCCAGAAATATAAATTGTAAACGTTTTATTAGTTTTGTTAAGTTTATGAACTTTGGGTAAGTGGAATGGTAACTGTACTCTCCTGTGACTAGCTTTTATCTCCACTGAATATTATTCTTGAGATTCTTTCATGTTAGTGCATATGCCTGTATTTGGTTAATATTGATTTCATTGGAGGTATATGCTACACCACAATTTATTTCTCCCGTTTTTCCTTTTGTTAGCTAAAAGGAAAAATGCTTTAGGCCTCGGGTCCATGCATATTCTCTTTTTTAGTACTAACCTAGGAGAACAAAGATTTGCTAGGTTATAGGGCTTATCCACTGAGCTTAACTTATTTATTTATTTATTTTTATAACCAGTACCATCTTCTTTGCTCACCATTCCTTCATGTTTTGCCTTCCTTCTGAGATGGCTTTGCTTCTTTTGAAAGAACACTCTTTAAAAGTTCCCTGGTCTGAAACTCTGGCTTGAAAACCCTCCTTTTAAAAAATTTTTTTGGTCTGTGTGGAAATCTCCATCGCACTTGTTTTGGGGAGATAGGTTTGCTGCTGATAAAACTCTGGGTTGCAAGTTAATTCCTTCCCGCATTCTGGATGCTGTGGTGTCTTACCTCCCTTCCGTTCCCCGGGCAGCTCTGCTCCCGTTTCATTTTAGTTTCTCAACTAAATTTATTCGCAGACTCTGTTTTTTCTTTCCCCCCCCTCCTATTTCTGTTTCTATTATTTGTTTGGGCTCAACATCAGAGGGCCCTGCCACCGAGAACTGTTTTAACATGAGTTGGGGTCTCCCTCACTGTGGATGGAGGCTCAGGGCGGTGTGGTCGCCCACGTGGGGTGCTGGATCCTTAAGGGGAGAGGGTCTCCCCTCCCGCCCAGGGCCATGGCGGAGAAGGACACCGTCCTCAGCGTCGCTCTTGTGGGTGCGTGGGGGTGCCCTGTGGGTTTCCAAGGCCAGCCTTGGGTGGCAGGGCCGAGGGATGCCCCCGGGACAGTGCTCACACCTTTTGAAGTCTCGCTCCTGATTGTTTGGACTGTTTCAGAGAATGTTCTCTATTTCCTAGCCAACTCAGCCATGCATTGCATTTTATTTTCATCCAATACCTCGAAGCACTTGGTTGTAAAACTGTTTGATGTCGCGTTCTTGGTATGGTTGGAAATAGAGGCCTCTCTTGGGTATTCTTCTTTTTTTTTCAATTAAAATAGATTCAAGGTAATTTTGTACCAGCACATGGTTCTTAACGGGTTCGGTTTCATAGTATTCCATTGGAAAAAGGCAGCAAAATTAACTTGTTCATTGCTTTGCTTGTTATGTTTTGAAAATCCTTATTTAAGCTCATCTTGGGATTAAAAAGGTGTGCTAGCTGTTGCTTAGGAAAGGGAAAGGGAATGAGTTGCCCTGAATGTGTCTTTGTTTTTATGCTGCAGAAAATAAAATGTTTCCACGAGACATTTGCTTGGTCTACAGGTGGGGTCATATATATTGGATGTTGGTATGATTTGATGTGAAAAATTAGGTAAACACTTGCCCACTTGTAAATCAATAGCCTTTGTGCAAGGGATTGTCTACAGAATGTAAAACCCATGCGTATATGTGTTTTCCCATGTTTCTCATTGTGAGTGTAAAATGAAAATTTAGTCTGGCGAGCATGGCTCAGTTGGTTGAGCATCAGCCTATGAACCAGGAGGTCACGGTTCGATTCCCGGTCAAGGGCACACGCCCTGGTTATGGGCTCGATCCCCTAGGGGGGATGTGCAGGAGACAGCCGATCCATGATTCCCTCTCATCATTGAACCTTTCAGGAATCAACCTTTATTTGTTTGATTACTTTTTGTTTGATTACCATCTGTTGATTTATTTTTAAGGCGAGGGCCTAAGATTACCTTTCTGGCCCAATTCTACAGGCGACCTTTGGCAAGGACGGTCTGATGCCCCTGACTATGCAGCTGGTTTAAACTAGCATTCTCATGATTCTGTTTCAGCATGTTGGCATCTTTTAATATATGTTTTTATTTTTAAAAAATATATATTTTATTGATATTTTAAAGAGAGGAAGAGAGAGAGATAGAGAGTTAGAAACATCAATGAGAGAGAAACATTGATCAGCTGCCTCCTGCACAGCCCCCACTGGGGAATGTGCCCGCAACCAAGGTCCATGCCCTTGACCAGAATCGAACCTGGACCTTTCAGTCCGCAGGCCAACGCTCTATCCACTGAGCCGCATTGGTTTAGGCAGCACATTGGCACTTTAGTATGTCTTCCCCAACAGCAGTGTTACATACGTGTATGTAAACAGTCTAAAGTACAAAAAAACCTCTGTCCCTGCCAATATTTTCTGCTGGTTGCTGCCCTACTAAGTGACTATTTTGATGCAGCCATTAGCGCCTGCAGCCGCTGGGCTGGCTCCGGCCTCTTTGGCAAGGTTAAATATTCCTGCTGAACGTGTTCCAAGGTTACATATTCCTGCTGAACTTGGACTGTGAGTGAGCGGAGGCCCCCACGGACGCCCTTGCATGAGCGAGCGCCCCATGGTCCCAGGTAATTGGAGACAGAGTTGGTTTGACTCATATCAGATGGAAGGCCGATCAGAACCCTTTCATCTGCTTGTCGGAGCCCTCCATCTCTCCGCTGTTGTTCTTTTTTTTTTATGTAAAGCGCTAACTAGTTTTTGTTTATAATTATCTGTGAATGTGCACTTCGGCCGCTTTCAAGAGCGGCCAGGATGGGTTATTTTTTAGACCCAGGCAACGCCTTCCTTCTGAGTCACTGGACGTTGTCATTGGATTGCAGATCTATTGCTTCAGGTTTGGAGGGTTTGGTCGCACGGCGTCTTTGGACCATGAACTTGAAATCAAGTGAATTTTTTAAAGTCCTTTATACGTATCCAGGCAGGGAATGGATATCCGGATTTCTTTTGCTATCTTCCTTCCTTCCTTCCTTTCTTTCCTTTTCTAAATCTATTTTTATTGATTTCAGAGAGGAAGGGAGAAGGAGAGAGAGAGAAACATCAATGAGGAGAGAGAATCATCGGTCAGCTGCCTCCTGCACACCTCCTACTGGGGATGTGCCTGCAACCAAGGTACATGCTCTTGACTGGAATTGAACCTGGGACCTTTCAGTCCGCAGGCCGACGCTCTATCCACTGAGCCAAACCAGTCATGGCTGATTTCTTTTCTTTTCTTTTTCTTTCTTCTTCTTCTTCTTCTTCTTTTTTTTTTTTTAAATATGTTTTTATTGATTTTAAAGAGGAAGGGAGAGGGAGAGAAAAAAACATCCTTAAAGAGAGACAATTATGCATCGGCTGCCTCCTACACGCCCCTACTAGGGACCAAGCCCACAACCCGGGCTGTGCCCTGACCAGGAATCGAACCATGACCTCCTGGTTCATAGGTCGATGCTCAACCCCTGAGCCACGCTGGGCTTGGTGGTTTTTCCTTGAACCAACCGTATGCGCCTGGAGAATTAATCCTGGAAGCAAAGCATTTGAATGCAAGGCAGCCCACGGCAGAGTCTATAAGACACTGTTCAAGTCTGAGACTCTTTTCCAAGTCAAATGATGGAACATTTATCCTGTTGTTCAGAATGGCTAATGACGGGCCCATACATGTATGTAAACAGTCCCAAGTACAGAAAGAAAAAAGGGGGGAGGGAAGACAGAGAACCCCTCAGCTGCCAGCTCAACCAGTTCCTTTTAAATTCTTAGAATCCAGTGTCCTGGATAGCGGCCCTGCAGACACTCAGCAGCCTTCGAGCAAACACTGTCTAGAGGTTGTAAAACATTAACCAGCCCAAGCTGGATGGCTGCGTGGAGAGCAGTGATGGAGACACGTTGACAATTCCTGGATCTCGCGCGCAGTCCCAGTTCTTGGTAATGAACTTGCTCTGTGCCACGCTGGCTTCTAGCTTCGCCGAGTGGCTGGGAGCGTGACCCAAAGGGTGGACGCACAAACCAGGGCACTTGTATGCCTGTGTGCCTAACCCAGGAACACAGACGGGGGTGGTGATACAGACGGGGGTGAGGATGGGATAGAGGAGGTCCAAGGGGGGAAGAAAGGGGACATATGTCATACTTTCAACAATAAAGATTAAAAAAAAAAAAAAAAAAAGACCACGTCTGCTCTCACTGGTCCAGGCTTTTATTATTATCTTTAAACTTTTTGTTCTAGCCCTGACAGGTGTGGTTCTAAACTTTTTGTTCTAGCCCTGAAGGGTGTGGTTCAGTGGATAGAGCATCGGCCTGCAGACTGAAGGGTCCCAGGTTCGATTCCGGTCAAGGGCATATACCTTGGTTGCGGGCACATCCCCGGTAGGAGGTGTGCAGGAGGAAGCTGATGGATGTTTCTCTCTCATCGATGTTTCTAGCTCTCTCTATCCCTGTCCCTTCCTCTCTGTAAATAAATCAATAAAATATATATTTTAAACTTTTTTGGTTTTCAGAATGCGTCAAAAACTGTTAGTGAAGCGTGAAATCAATTTAGGGGCTCACCATCAACCTTTTAAAATCCAACAGAACAGACTAAAAACGTTACAGGAAATAGTATTTTTCACACCTTCGTGTCAAAAATCTGTGTGTGTGTGTGTGTGTGTGTGTATAGAAGCACCAGGTAAATTCCTAGAATGTTACTAGATCAGAAAGTGACTGCCATTCTTACTTGATGCGATGGAATTAAATGTTATTTTAAATAATTTGAAAGTAGTGGTGTAATTTCCTTTCCAAATTTGACCCTTGGGCGTCTGTCTGTCTGTCATTCTTTCTTTTTAGATAACAATAGTCGCCAATAAATGGGTCCATGATCACCTCCCTCTTTCAATGAACGGGAATGTTTGTGTCTGATCTTGCTCCGTTGTAGAAATAATCTCGGGGTCTGTCCATCTATGAGAACACTTAGGGAGAAGGTCACCTTCCCTTTCTCTTTAGTTTTTCAACTTGGTTTTTGCCCCTTTGCTTGAAATAATTAATTTCAGCTAATTGTTGGTGTTTAATATTCGACAAACACAATAGACATGCGTACGAAGCTCGCTGGCGTTCTGCATCCTCAGATTCATGTGAGAGATTTAAAGAAATGGCTTAGCATCTAAACATTTTAATTGGTTATCTATTTTATCTGCACCAATATGATAGTTTTAGTTTAAGGAAAATGAAATATAATCTATTCAGGCGCTTTTAGGGCGCCCGTCTGTACGTCTGGGGCGTGTTTGTAGATTTAGAATAAACTTCTGACTGGAGCATATGAGCATTCATCATAATGAGCTATAATATATTTTATATTCTTTGAATCCTACTTGCTTGAATGAGTATAACTATTTGTCATTGCTCTTTATCTTTTTTTTCTTTTCTTTTTTGTATTTTCAGCTAAAATTGACCAAGAGGCAGAAGAGAATTCGCTCACAGAGACTCATAAATGGTGAGAAATTAAGTACTTTTTCTGTACTATTTCCTTCCAGAATATGCTCATAAAATTCTTAGTATGTTTTACCTCAAGGAACCAGTCCGTAGCTCCATTTTTATTTCCAGTCTACTTAATTTTACTTTAATTTTTGTACCAGTCTTACTTTAATGTTTGAGGAGCATACATTGGTTCTCTGTTTCGTTTTAACGCCAGCAGTGTTAATCCATTTCAAACAACCCGTAGTAAAGGGCGAGACGTAGCGGTGGAAGAAAAGCACATTGATTTGTAAAAAGAATTTGGAATCGCAGATTAAAAAAAATAATAATAATAAATGCTGTTTCTGCGTGTCATATTGCCGGAGTGGCATTTGGCCCGAGCTGGGGTTGCGTAACCAGGGAGTTGAAATGGAAACTTTCTCTCTTGTGCAAAATAGAGACACGGCGCAGGAGAGGAGACAGCGGCATGTCCTCCCGGCGGCTCCACAGGGCATGTCGCTGCTCATTTGTCACGGGAGGGAGAGTCTTCCATCCAAAAGGGGGACGCACACGTAGTTTGTCATGTGCAGGCGCTTTTAGGGCGCCCGTCTGTACGTCTGGGGCGTGTTTATCCAAGGAATGGCCTCCTGGAACCCGGATGAGATGGAAAGTGAAGTGTTTAGTCCAGAACAGGCATAGTTTCCAGGGCTGTGGCGAGGCACTGTCCGGAGACGAGCAGCGAGAATGCAGGTCTGTGTTTATCGGGCGGTGCCTGCGGGCCGGGCCGGCTCCAGCCCGGTATTCACACCGGGGGGAAGTGCCACGACTTCGCAGAAACCCCCCAGACAATGACATCACCCCCCGCGCGGTGCGGATCGAGTCAGACGGAGCCGAAGCTGCTTGTTCTTCCCCGTGCGAGTCCTTCCCCAGGAGAGTCAGCGCGTGGGGGCCCTGGGGAGGGGGGCTTCCCGGGGTCAAAGGTGGAAGCTGGAGCTCACCCCCTTTCACCAACAGGCCACGTGGTCCGGGTTCGGGGCAGCACTTCTTCCAACCAAGGGGCCTTCCTCGGTAGCTGCGTTGTTTAAAGGTTGATAACTTTCACCATTGACTTTCCATCTGGCTGGTGTCGCTCAGTGGTTAGGGGCGGACCCAGGAAGTAGGAGGTCACGGTTTGCTTCCCGGTCAGGGCACAGGCCCGGGGTCGTGGGCTCGATCCCCAGTGTGGGGCGTGCAGGAGGCAGCCCATCCAGGATTCTCTCTCATCATTGATGTTTCTCTCTCTCTCTCTCTCTCTCTCTCTCTCTCTTCCTTCCTCTCTGAAATTAATAAAAATACATTAAAAAAAATAGAAGAAGGCTGTCAAAGTTACCTGATGGCGTAGATCGCCTCTCAGTAATCTATAGCTCCTTGAAGGCATTTTTGTTTGTTCAGAAAACACAGGAGATGGTCTGTATAGTTATAGACCGAATGGACTACTTTTAAAATATATATATATATATATATATATATATATATATATATTGATTTCAGAGAGGAAGGGAGAGGGAGAGAGATAGAAACATCAATGATGAGAGGGAATCATGGATCTGCTGCCTCCTGCACGTCCCGCTACTGGGGATGGAGCCTGCAACCCAGGCGTGTGCCCTTGGCCAGAATCGAACCCGGGACTCTTCAGTCTGCAGGCCACACCGGCCAGGACCAAAGTGACTTCTTCATGTTTTAAACTGCATCCGAGTCCTCAAAAATGTCAGGATGCCAGAGAGTCTAGTCAGCTCGCAAATACCTCCGCGGAGGCCCTGGCGCTGCCGGGAGCTCCGTGTCCCTCTTCGGAGAAAGGTATTCCACTCGGGACGGCAGTGCTAGGCGGCCTGCGGACATGCCAGGAATATCTTGCAAACAGCGCTGGGCCAGGGGAGCCGACGTGCGTCCAAGCACCGAGAGTACATTTTTCAGATGCCAGATCCCGACTCTCTCTCCAGCCCCTGATCGCGGCGCTGGCCGCACTCAGGGTGCAGGGCAGGTCTCCACGGCCGTGGGTGTGGCTCGGATGAGTCACGCTGCACTCCTGCTGGAGAGAGAGCTCTGGGACATTTCTAAGGACGATGGTCACAAAAAAATGAGGCGTTGCTCTTCTGCGCTTCTTGTAGCTTTTATCTAAGACAGTGGTCGGCAAACTCACCCGTCCACAGAGCCAGATGGCAACAGCACCACGATGGACATTCCTTCGGAGAGCCACATTAAAAAATAAATAAATAAATAAATATATATATATATATATATATATATATATATATATAATTGATTTTATACAGAGAGTCAGGAACATCGATGAGAGTCATCGATCAGCTGCCTCCTGCACACCCTCTACTGGGGTTGTGCCCGCAACCAAGGTACATGCCCTTGACCGGAATCGAACCCGGGACCCTTCAGTCCCCAAGCCGACACTCTATCCACTGAGCCACACTGGTTTCGGCAAGAGAGCCACATTTTTTAAACTTGAACTTCTTCCAATGCCACATCTTCCACACAGACTCGCCCAGGCCGTGGTGTTTTGTGGAAGAGCCACCCTCCAGGGGCCCAAGAGCCGCGTGTGGCTCGGGAGCCGCGGTTTGCAGACCACCGATCTAAGATGTGGAGTAGGAAGGCTTTGGGTTCTCCTGATATTCCTGTGAGGACAGGGTGGGGTGATGAAGTGTCCGTTATGCGGAGGAAGAAATGGAGAGAAGTTTCCTTCTGCTACATCACTTGCCCAGGATCAGGGAGGGAGGCAGCACGGAGCCAAGCACGGAACGCGGCCACCTTACAGACGGAACACTGCGTTCAGTGTGTGCCACCGCGGGATTCCGTTAGGACCCGTGGAAGCCAGAATGAATGAAATGCTGGCCTTTGTAGGAATGGCTTGCTCCTGTTTAGTTCTGTGGAATAATGATTTATAACTCCTTTCTTATCACGTTCCTGCCTCTCAATTTCCCTGTCAGGCGAAGACTGGCAATATATGTGAAAACACTTCGTAAATCATATGCGGAAATGTAAATACAGTTGTACATGTAAGATATATTTCCCAGGTCAGGTGGAATCTTAGTATCAAAAATTTTCCCCATCGTTTCCTTAAAAAATATATATATATTTAAATATATTTAATAATTTTTTTTTTTTTTTTTTACAGAGAGGAAGGGAGAGGGATAAAGAGTTAGAAACATCAATGGGAGAGAAACATCAATCAGCTGCCTCCTGCACACCCCCTACTGCGGATGTGCCTGCAACCGAGGTACATGCTCTTGACTGGAATCGAACCTGGGACCTTTCAGTCCACAGGCCAGCGCTCTATCCACTGAGCCAAACCAGTTAGGGGTATTTTCAGTTTTCAACTTCATTTATATGTGCTTTAAGTTTTATAATTTCTTCTCCTCGGCTTGCTTTTGGCTTAATCTGCATGTTCTACTTCATTTTCTCTAAGGTGGAATTTTATGCTATGGCTCTTCCTTTTTTTGTTTTCCCCCCTCTAATATAAACACGTTATGCTATACATTTTCATGTAAGCTCGGCTTTATCTGTACCCTGTAATGTTGAGCGCTCGTATTTTCAGTTCAGAAATTCTCTTAATTTCCCTCGAGGGATTCCCTTTGACCTATGAACTCTTCAGCAATGATTTGGAGGTGTTCCTGTTAATCTTTCTGCTATTGATTTCCAATGTAATCCCTTTGTGGTCAGAGAGCACACTTGGTACGATTTCATTTCCTTTCTCTTCTTCCCTTCCCCCGACATAATTATGAGATAACACAGGGTTTTCATAGAAATGAAAACTGATGTCAGTATGTCAGGGGACAGACCAGCCCAAGTGAGTTTATCACCGTCACCCTTTCCTCCCTACTCATCTATGCACTTTACCTCACTTTTTAAAAAAAATTAATTAAAAAAACCATATTTTATTGATATTTTACAGAGAGGAAGAGAGAGGGATAGAGAGCCAGAAACATCGATGAGAGAGAATCATCGATCAGCTGCCTCTTGCACACCCCCTACCGGGGACGTGCCCGCAACCAAGGTACATGCCCTCAACTGGAATCGAACCCGGCCACCTTTCAATCTGCAGGCCGACGCTCTATCCACTGAGCCAAACCAGTCTCTAAATTAATTTTTTTAATCTCACAAGTTTGCAGTAGCTCCTGCCAAGAGAATTCCTTTACTTTCATGGAATCGATGTTAATTTAGTACCCCGCCCCACCCCCTTCTCTTTGGTACCCACCATGCGGTTGTCTGTGTCTATGAATTTTTGCCGGTGTTCCATGCTCATTTGTTGCTTTCAGTGTGTGGTTTTCTATCCCGTATATGAGTGACATCCTATGGTTGGTTCGTAACTTTTCCTGCCTGGCTTTTTTCGCTTAGCAGGGTTTTCTCAAGGTTGCGTTTTGCTTTATCTTCGCCCTGCCATTCCTGGTGCTGCCATTTGTGGTGCTGGGCGAACCTGCTCCCTGATGAAGTAAATGAAAGCAGGAGTGCCCTCCTCTACAACTCCTACAGAGTAGGTGCCCACCATTCTCCGTCCTCGCCAGTTCAAGGCTCTCTCCCGTGCTCGACCAAGGCGACATCCCGTTCGCAGATGGGAAATAACTGGTAGTCATAACGGGCAATGCAATATTTTTAAAAATATTTCATTTTGCAGAGAACATGCTTCTCCCTACAGATCATCACTTGTGGCAAGACAATGCTATTTTAGGATCGTTATTGGCTGTAATAAAAACCAAGTTTTGAGTCATCCTTTATGGGTACAGGCCCCAGACAAAGGCCACCCTTCAGAACAGATGAGACGCGTAAGAGAATAGGATTCTCATTTTGTGGTGTGTCTACTTTTCAAATAAGGAACTAAAAAAAAAAATCAAAACTATTTTAATTATCTGTGGGACATGACTGGTAGTCAACAACAATATTCAGTAAGAGTCCTTTCGAGCAATATTCTAGCCTTTTAAAGAATGCCGTTTTAAAAGATGCTTAGAGCCATTACTTTTTTGGTACTAAACTTGTGTGTGTGTGTGTGTGCGTTTGTAATTTAACCAGTTCTTTATTATGAGAAATTTAAAACGTGGGCAAAGGTAAACAGAATGTGCAAAGATCTACCGTGTACACATCATCCAACTTCAACAATTATCAATTGGTTTCATCTATACTTCTACCCATTGCCCCTGTCCATATGTCAAATAACCCTTTTGCAACTCCTCTAAGCTTCATGTAGTCTCTGAGTGGCCCCTTCTGAAGACAATTAGTCTGTGGTCCCTCACGGATGGGTTCCACCCACGGATGGGAGAGTTTGCCAGCATCTCCTGGGACTCTTGCTTTTCTTCCCTCCCCCAGCAATCCAGGAAGCCAAATAGCATAGAAGCCAAGTAGTATATAATCCATATATTAATTTGGGGACAAAATGAGGGATCCTTCATTTGTGTAGAGGCAGGGGTGGGGAATGTCTGGCCCACAGGCCAGAGAAGGCCTACAAAGTCACTTGGTCTGGCCCTGCCAAACATTTGATTTACTAACTAGATGCCTGACCAAATATAGCAGGTTGATAATGTTGTATGGCCCTCGAATGATGTTATAAACCTCCAGTGGCCCTTGATAGAAAAGAGATACACCCCCCCTGCTCCTCCCAGGATGTCCCAACTAGACCTCAGGCTCACTTCTGAAATAGGTTGGACACCTAGTGATTAATTTGGAAAATAGAACTGGACCAGGGAGAGTCCTCGGGCTGGTCGGTTGCTCCTGTCTGGGTCCATCAGGGTCTGAAGAGTGTGTGTCCTCTTGGTCATAATGACTTGCGCATGAATGAGATCAGCCTTTTGACGGGGAAAAGGACAGCCCGGATTGGGAAGCAATCGCAACTCTTATACTCCGTGTGTGTGTCTTCCCTGACAGGTTCTTAGAGACCACGGCCTATTTCTTCATGAAACCGAAGCTTGGAGAGAAGGAGGTGTCCCCGAATGTGTTCTTCAGTATCTGGCATGAGTTCAGCTCGGACTTTAAAGACTTTTGGAAGAAGGAGAACAAACTGATTCTACAGGAGAGGTAGGTGGTGTGTGTGTGTGTGTGTGTGTGTATGTGTGTGTGTTTTCATGGGCACGCTGGCATTTTCAAGCTGGTGTTTTATTTTATTATTTTATTTTTTATTATATATATATAAATAATTGATTTTAGAGAGAAAGGGAGAGGGAGAGATAGAGATAGATGAGAGAGAATCATTGATTGGCGGCCTCCTGCATGCCTCCTACTGGGGACCGAGCCCACAACCCAGGCATGGGCCCTTGGCTAGTATTGAACTGTGACCCTTCAGTCTGCAGGATGATGCTCTATCCATTGAGCCAAAACCAGCTAGGGCAAGCTGGTGTTTTATTAGGTGTGACACCGCTAGGATTGCCAACGTTTGTAGCCTGAATGAAAAATGGATGGCCCTCCACCTGGGGCATGAGTCTAAGAGGGTGCGGACGGAGATTTGGCAACGTGTAGAGTCTGAGTCAGAGAGTCAGCATTGGGGCTGGGGTGCTCCGGAGAGTGGTTGGGGCGGTGGTTTGCCAGGACACCTGTCTGGTGAAAACAACTTTCATGGCGAGGAAGCAACCCCAAAACAGACCATATGGGAGTGGAGCCACCCTGCTAAGATGAGCAATTCATTGACCTCAAGAGACCAATAGCAAAGATGGGAGGACAGGGGCCGGGCATGAATTCTGCCCAGAGGACTCCTGACAGGGAGCTGGGTGTTGGGAGAGGATTTCCCGGGCTGTCAGGAGAGAGAGACAGGTGTCTGGACGAGGGGATCTGGTTCTGTCAGCAGACTCTCCAGCCTGCTGGAGGGTGGGTAGTGTGGTTTACCTCGATTTCATTTTCCGTTGGCTGAAGTCATCTCAATTCGATAGATCAATGGTGACATCGCCACGGGCTGTGTTTAAAGGGATGTCTAACTTAATTTGCTGGTTTATTTGACGCCGAGACAGGTAGCCTTTGATGAGCCAGGAGGAAGCAGAGCTGCTCCTCCAGTTAATTGGACAAACATGTGGCAATCAAGCCGGGTTTCAGCCCGACTGGGATCGGTAATGAGGGGGAAAGGGTTTGGGGGGCGGGGCCTCAGGAGGTCAGGCATTCACTTGGAGAGCATCTCTTGTCATGGTAACATTTCCGTTTCCAACATTGGTCGTCAGGGGAGCTGTCTGTGTAGATCGAAGTCTGTGCTATCGGTGTTGAGGAAAGGGACCACCTTCAAAGCCATCAGAGACCCATGTGGAGAATGGGAATGAAGGAGGAGGGTGACGCTCACGGGATGATGTATTTGTTGGTCACCTGAGGGAAGCGCTGCCCGGGGCTCTGCTCTGCCTGGAGATTTCCATTCCCAGATGGCATCGCTGTTCCCACGGGTGAGAGGGATGCTTTAGAGACACCGAAGATGCTTTTTCTACATTGAAAATCTGGGCCCTGGACAGTGTGGCTTGGTGGGTAGCATCACCGAAGTGTTATGTGCATAATATTGCTCATATGTCTAGTATAAAATCACTTCCAATTCTAATGCTCTTAGAGTTTTATGAGCTATGGTTTTGCACTTTCCCTCCCCTATATTTTATTGAGATTTTACAGGGAGGAAGGGAGAGGGATAGAGAGTTAGAAACATGGATGAGAGAGAAACAGCCATCAGCTGCCTCCTGCATACCCCACACTGGGGATGTGCCCGCAACCAACATACATGCCCTTGACCGGAATTGAACCTGGGACCCTTCAGTCCGCAGGCCGACGCTCTATCTCCACTGAGCCAAATTGGTTAGGGCTTTGTAAATTTTTTTTTTTTTTTTTTAAGTAAAAAGGCATTGCGGAGCCAAAAAATAAATAAAATAAAAATCCCATTATGCCTAATATAATTCCCTAAAATGATGTCAGACACGGTTGTGCCATTAGGGCTTTCTGGTTATAGCTCTAATATTGTTAATATGTAGATACACCAGCGGCCTGTCTGCTTACCCTTTCTGAATGTTATCTTCTGTGAAGCCTCTGAGCATTTTTATGTTATTTAATTTCATTTCATTTTGCTTTGGCTTCCTGAGTCAGAGGCTCAGGGTCCCTGATACCCTGAGTGACTTTCTGAGTTTGAAAACTTTATTTCATCAACTTCATCCGCCGTCTCCTCTTGTGGAGTGATGGTGCACAGTCTCTGAATAATCCATCAGCCCGTCTCCGTCTTGACCCGCCCGGGCCTGGCTGTCTTCCACCTCCCATCGATTGCCCCACGTGCCCCTTCCTGTAGGAATCGAAGTCGGCGGGCACCTGCGGGTCAGAGATATATGGGCCTGGCCACCACGTCTCCACGGCTCATCGATCGGGCTCTGGAGAAAGGCTGGGATGTCTCCTTACGGAGCCCTTCCTTGAACGATTGAAAACTTGATGCTGAGCTATAGAAAGCCCTGTCTGGCCCTCACCGGTTTGGCTCGGTGGATAGAGCGTCGGCCTGCGGACTGAAGGGTCCCAGGTTCGATTCCTGTCAAGGGCATGGACCTGGGTTGTGGGCTCCATTGTCTGGCATCAAAGCGTATGGAGATCCGTCTCTCAAATTTGTTGGGTGAGGAAAGGAAAGGAGATAAAAATACGAACTCTCATCTTTAAGATATTCTAATTATCATTATAAATGCACATAAGCCACGTTTTACAAATAAATAAATTAATAATAAATAAAATAAAGCCCATCAGAAATAAAAGCAAACTTACAGTAGATCTTAATTTTATGAGATGGAATTATTTTTAAAAATTAACCTCTTTGGTTCAAATTCCTACGGCCTGGGGGTGAACATTTTTGGAAAGTTTAATAAAATTCCATTTGGCCACTTTAAAGCGCTCCGAGTCTGAGGGGGAGGTAAATGAGACGAGAACTAGTTGGAAAAAAAATATGCATCCGCTAAGAGAAGCTAAGATGCCCTCAGATAACGCGGAAGCTTTCGTTGTAAAAGTCCGTCTTAGTCGTGGATGTGAATGTGGTCCGAGGGTCGTGTGTTGTGTTGAGAACAGAAGCGCTCTTAATTCGGCAGAGCTTGTACATGGCTCTGCTTCCTTCAGCCTCTGATTTTCCTAATGTCTTTTATTTTATAAAGGCAAAATAAACGGACTGGAGCACAGAGAACAATAGCAAGAACTAGAGGCTAGCTGAAACTGGTATGGTTCAGTGGATAGAGCATCGCCCTGCAGACTGAAGGGTCCCAGGTTCCATTCCGGTCGGGGGTATGTGCCTTGGTTGCGGGCACATCCCCAGTGGGGAGTGTGCAGAAGGCAGCTGATCGATGATTCTCTCTCATCGATGTTTCTAGATCTCTATCCCTCTCTCTTCCTCTCTGTAAAAAAAAAAAAAAAAATATATATATATATATATATATATATTTTAAAAAAAGAACTAGAGGCTAGAGAGTATGACACATTATGATGACATATTAGATGTGTCACATTATGATGACACATTAGATGTGTCACACATTAGATGTGTCACACATTTGATGACACATTATGATGACACATTAGAGAAAAAGGTGAAAAAGCATTTTTTAAAATATCATGGATGCATGGATGGATGGTGGGTGGGTGGATGGATGGACGGATGGATGGATTGATGATGGGTGAATGGAGAGATGTGATATTCCCAATCACATATTCAGGATAGCATACATATACAAGTAAGTGCAAGTGATGGGATTATGAAGAAAGCTTATTATTAATAAGGGAAAAGAAAGGGGATCACAGCCACCTTACCACTGACTGGGATCTATTTCTGTGTCCCAAACACTTGGGGATGTTGGGGCCAGACTGGGTAGCCTGGTGGACCAGGTGAAGAGAGAACTTCAAGCAGAGGGACGAGAGAGAACCTGGTGAAATGTTCCCTTTGGGAAAGATGAGGAATGAGCGTTGACCTTGGCATTTGGGAACGGGGAGGAACTGGTGACATCCGCAGGCATAGTCTCTCTCACGTGGTGAGAGACGAACGCTGGATTGGATTGGTTGGGAGAACAGCAAGTGGGGATGGTGATGCTAGGCAACTTTTTTTTTTTTTGTAATATTTTTATTGAGTTCAGAAAGGAAGGGAGAGCGAGAGAGGGATAGAAACATCAATGATGAGAGAGAACCATGACTGGCTGCCTCCTCCACGCCCCCGGCTGGGGATCGAGCCTGCAGCCCGGGCACGTGTCCTGGACCAGAAATGAACCCGGGACCCTTCAGTCTACAGGCTGATGCTCTATCCACTGAGCCAGACCAGCCAGGGTTATAGGCAACGTTTTTGAGGAGTTCATACTTAGGACAGGGTCACAGAGAAAAGGTCTGGCCAGAGGGGGAAGTGGATGCAGGAATTTTATTTATTTATTTTTTTGATGGTGGGATAAGCAGCATGTCTTTGGCCAGTTAGGAATAATCCAGTAGAGGGAAAATTGTGACCCTTGGTCTCCCTTAATGGGTGTTTGTCTCCTTGATCCCATTTCTGCCTCGTGTATCTCCCACATCTAACTCCTTAATTAAGCCGTTCTTCCCCTTGCATAATTCTGCCCATTATGGTACAAGTGGCTTTGTTTGACTCTTTTATGAGTCTTACAAGGAGGAAATGTGATAAACTCTCTCTAAACCAGAGGTCCCCACCGAAGAAAGTCTTTTATAAAAAACATCTCAGCTATTCGTACATATTGTCTTTGCCGGAGAAGTATCCAAACATACACCATGTGTGTGTACCAGGGAATCTTAACTTGATCTCTCCCTGAGTATGATCAAACACTTTTCTGGGCCATTTGCAAAAATAAAAATCCCTGAGATGCAGGAAATATCTTAAGGTGGAGAGAGGAAAGGTATAGTTTAGGAAAGGTAAACAGAAAAGGATGTTTGCATGAAAAATGTCAGATGGAGTCACCAGCACCATTTTCTTGTAATAAAAGATGAAGTTTGCTGTCAAATATGATTTTTGTCATAGCTCTGGCCATCATATATGACGTTTTGTGTGACGGGGGAGTGTCATTTCACTGTTTTACTGGGGAAATCTAAAAATCCTCAGTATATACAGGAAGAACGTGGTCATTCTTATAGGACTTAAAAAAAAAGAAAAAGACAATTCAGTTGAGCTACTCTTGTGAATTCTATGTTAATCTACATCTCATATAGAATGCAAATTGTCCCGACTACATGATCTGGTAGAAAAGCAAAACTTTATTTATTTATTTATTTTTTTCTAAATCAGAGATTTATTTTTTTAAAAAATATATATTTTATTGATATTTTACAGAGAGGAAGGGAGAGAGATAGAGAGCTAGAAACGTCAATGAGAGAGAAACATCGACCAGCTGCCTCTTGCACACCCCCTACCGGGAATGAGCCTGAAACCAAGGTACATGCCCTTGACCGGAATCAAACCCAGGACCTTTCAGTCCACAGACCGACGCCCTACCACTGAGTCAAACCGGTTTTGGCTAAATCAGAGATTTCAAACGAGCAATGAAAAATGTGGTCAGAAGCTTACAATTTCTAATGTGTGGAGGCGCATATATGTATCTTATTAAAATGACTATTAAATGATGACCACCTAAGCATCTTAAAAAGTCCTAACTGGAATGTTCTGGATTTGTCCGCATTTTCGGATACCACGTTAAGCTCCTGTGGGAGATGGTGGACGAAGGCGTCTCCTGTTATGACAGGATATACGTCAGCCTCCTTATTTACACAATGGAATGTGAACTCTGCTGTTCATGCATCCGATCCCAGAAGGGGATTTATTTCCCTCCTTCACCAGCACAGAAGCGTTGGTATTCCCAGTTCTTTCCTAGATGAGCCCCTTGCTGACTGTTGTTCAGTTGAGACCATTGCAGAGTCTAAAATAATTAAAGCGTAATATGGTCATTAGACCGGACAGCCGAACGACCTTCCAGACGTCCTTCTGGATAAAGCTGGGGCTGCGAGGGCCAAGCTCCTCGCACGAATTTTGTGCACCGGGCCTCTAGTTTGAGATAATGAAGGAGATGTGCCAACTGTCCTAGAGTGTTTGGAAATGTCCTCAGAAATATGTCTTCCCTAGGTTCAAGTTTGAAAATTAATCTCAGTTTATATGAAGGATTTTTTGTTTTTGTTTTTGTTTTTAAAGGCCCCTGGAGAAATTTCTCCGTCTTCTGGATTTTTTAGATTTGTACGAACCGTTGTTCACATTTTCTTATTTTGAGAGCTGCGTCAAGAATTCCTCCTGGAAGTTAGGATCAAGAGAATGTGTTTTTTCTGGACAGTGTTACGTGCTTTCCTCTTTCAGAGATGAACACTAAAGCCCATTGTGTTTCCATTACTACTTTTCCTTGAATAGAGTTCAAAATGGGTCCCGTTATAGTGCTTGTTCCCCGGCATTCGATAAATCATGCGGGCCAGTTTTTCTAAATAGTTTCCTTTCAGAAATTATTTTAAACTGCCATGATTTACATGTTCAGAGTTTTAAAAGATTTAGTCTTTTAGCCCAGCCAGGGTGACTCAGTAAGTTGAGTGTCAACCTAGGAACCAGGAGGTCACGGCTCAATTCCTGGTCAGGGTACATGCCCAGATGGCAGGCTCGATCCCCTGTAGGGGGGGCGTGCAGGAGGCAGCCAATCCATGTGTCTCTCTCACTTCGATGTTTCTCTCTCTGTGTCTCTCCCCTTCCTTCTCACTCTCTTTGAAAAATCAATGGGGGTAAAATATCCCATTGAAGATGAACAACAACAACAACAACAACAAAATCAATGGAATTAGAGATGTTGGGACAGATCTTAAAATCATTAAAGAATAATGAATAACAGAATTTGTTGACTATTTGCATGTGCACGGAGCGGGTGGTGAAGAGAGAGAGGAATTGCTCAGAGGGTGACCGGTTATGTGCTTTTTGCCAAGGCCCCGGTGAGAGAGAGGAGACTGCTGTCCACCAGGATTGGGAGCATGGGGCTGGGAAGGCCAGAGCTGGACATGCGGGTCTGAAGTCTTCAGCGCAGAAAGGGGAGTTGGGATTGTGAAGTGGAGATTTCCGATGAAATCACAGTCAAGATCAGAGTCGAGATTAGAGCCCTGGGAGGAAAAATAACATTAGAGGGGAAGTTCAGTAATTAAGAAAAGAGATTAAGAAAGCATCTTCAGAAAGATAGTTGGGAAACTCAGTTCTCTAAAAATAAAAGAATTAAAAGACTGGTTGGCTCAGCCGGCGTGGCTCAGTGGTTGAGCATTGACCTATGAACCAGGAGGTCACAGTTCGATTCCCGGTCAGGGCCCAGGCCCAGGGTGTGGGCTCCATCCCCAGGGTGGGGTGTGCAGGAGGCAGCCGACCCGTGATTCTCTCTCATCATTGATGCTTCTCTCTCTCTCTCTCTCCCTCTCCTCCCATCTTCTCTGAAATCAATAGGCGAAAAGAACTTTATGGTTCTGCATTTGCAGCCAGTGGACTTGAGGTTGGGGAAGGCTGGGTCTTGTATCACACAGACTGTAGACAGCACTTGCCCGGGTTGCAGGCTCAATCCCTAGTAGGGGGCGTGCAGGAGGCAGCTGACCCATGGTTCTCTCTGGTGATCTAAATGTGTGTGACGTCCATTTTTATAAACATCCCCAAATATTTTAAAGCGCTCCAAACCCATTTAAGAGGGAATTTACTGGATTTTGGCTACGAAAAAAAGGTTTCCTTAATTCCCTGTCCAAAGAGATTTCATTGTGAATTGACTGATCGTGGCTTCAGAGGAAGATGGGGACTCGGCAGTCCTTGGTTGGCTATCAAGGATGTATTTTTGTCTTCAAATGTTTGGAGGAAGGATTAAAGGCGATTTATGGCCTGGGTGGAAAGTCAGAAAAGTGTTAGCAACGGGAGTGTCATCATCTTCTGGAATTGCTAACAATAGCAACCCCACAGGCATCTTATGTCCTCAGGGAGTTACTTTCATTGGTCGCGCTTGAAGGTAAACTCTCCCATGGCCTTGTGGCTCCTGTATTGAATTATTTGTTGCATTCGGTTGCTTAAGAGCAGAGATTCACTGAGCTCTCTTGGAAATGAATTCTCTCCTTAGCTCCTTTGTCACAGGACTCACGGAGGATAGTTGCAATCCATTTCTTTGGCGAAACAGTCTTCCAGACGTACACACAGAGTCTTTTATGAAAATGTCATAGCCTTTTTACTTCCTTCAGAAATACTTCAATTTTTTTTCATCCCCAGAGTAAACCATAATAACACAATATCATTAATCTGGCAGGTTATTTTCCTTCCTATGATACCCCATTATATTATTAATGGGATTCCAGTTTATAGATGTCCTATGGTACCTTGGAAGTAAACCTGCATCGCTGTTTATAGTATTTTAAGTTTTTGGAAGGAAATTTTAAATAAAAATTTAAAAAAAATATTTGCTACCACTCTGTGTAGTAATAATAGTAATACTGTGATATTACATGTATATCCCCTTTTGCCGTTTGAGGGAAGTCAAGGTCAGTGGCATCAGGATATTAAGAAATTGCCCAATGTCCCTAGCAAGGCCAGCACTTACTCGCCAAATAACATCCTCTTTTAACGCTACCTCTGGCAAAGGCATTATTACTGTTTTCCTTGGCGTGCGTGTTTGAAAAGACATTCTCGTGGTATGAGAATGTCATTATTGTTCCCTCCCTGCTTTCTGTTTTCAATGAAATGATGGGTTCCCATGCTTGATGAAATTCCATTTTTAAAGAACTACCCAAGTATTCAGTGCAATGGATTTTCATGCATGAGTCTAAATGTGCCATGGAAAATGGATCTGAACTTGTTTTAAGTAAGCTGTTGAGTTTTTAGGTGATGCTGCTAATTTAATTATTTTAGTGCTGCTGGGTTTATGATATGGTGCCTGCCCTATTCATGTAACGGTGCCAATCTGAGTATGAAAAATGAGTTTTTCTTTGCTGTCTTGTACATATATCGTCTTTATATACTTTCTGGTATAAAAGACTTTTTAAATATAGGATGAAATATGTACATAAAAATCTTTATCTTTTTGTATATTATTCCATTCTGCATCCTTGGATTCCAAGTTAAGAGCCCCTGGATGAATTTGCCTCTAGCTCTGACAGTCTATGTTTTTATTTTTTTAAATATATTTTTAACATCTTTATTGTTGAAAATATCAACTTTATTGTTGAAAGTGTCCCCTCCCCCACATAAAACTCTTCCAGCCCGCTCCCATCCTCCTCACCCCCCCAATGTCTGTGTCCACAGGTTATGTGTATATGCACACAAGTTCATTGGCTAATCTCTTCCCACCCACCCTCCCCTGCCTTCCCTCTGAGGTTCAACAGTCTGTTCATGCCGTTCTACATTTTTAAATCAAATGTCAGGTGACATGTCTGTGTATTTTTTCCTCCAATAATTCAAACCCTTAATGCGTTGATGCTTGCTCACCAATTATAAGGTGAATTGCTATATAATCCGTGTAGGACTTTGTTCAGATTAACAAATGCCCGTGTCTTTCCCCCCCCAGAGTAAAAGAAGCGGAAGAGGTGTGTAGGCAGAAGAAGGGAAAGTCGCTTTATAAAATAAAGCCGAGACACGACTCTGGGATTGTAAGTATTTCGCTTTTCTGTTCTTCAACCTGTGATTTTTTCTTTGGCTTTTGAACCCTGTGTGGCCATACAAATATCAATACAGACAAACAGGGAGTGTTTTAATGATGAATACATAATGAGCTTCTAAATTAAAGAATTTCTTCTTCTGGAGGGCCTTCATTAGGCCCAAGAGACTAAGAAGAATCTCAGCATTCAGCATTCCAAGCTTAAGGAGTAAGATAAACCTACGGAGTGTTTCTCTGTGGCTAGGGGTATACCAGCGGGAATGGGGGGAAGAGGCTGATCTTTCATGCTCTTCATTACACGGGATCACAGCTCAGGGCTGCACTTGAACCCAGGCTGGCTGTGAGAATTGCATTTGTGCCACTGAGACCTGAACCATAGCAGGAGAAGCCAAGTGCCGAGGTGTTCCTTGCGCAGACCAGAGGGCTCGCAGCTGGTTTGTCCCCATAAACGTCTCTGCACAGCTGGCTGCTTAACAGCTGTCAGTCAGTAACCGGAGTTGGACAAGCTGTTCTAAGTTTCCTCCTTGCCCACGTCTTCCTTAAAAAGAAAATGCCAAGTTTGGCACCCCGGAGGGGAGGGCGTAGTGCCAACGATGAGTTTTCCCTCGTGACCTCATGGCATGGCCCATGTTTTGCCAAAAGTTATGAGGGATTATCGCTCGGTGCCACAGACTAAGGGAATGATGCCCTTTTAGGTGAAAAGTTGGGGTAGGTTTTAAAATGGGAACATGTTCAACTGGATTCGCCTCGCACAGTCTAAGTGGAAAAGATATTAAAGCAACCCGGGTTTTTATATGGCTAAATAGCCCTCTTTAGAAAAAGTTACGAGTTGTGACTTCAGTCCCAGGCTGTGTTCCCTTCCCAAGTCCTGGACCAGATGGCTTCACAGGTGAATTTTCAAAGAAGAATTAACACCTTCGCAAACTATTCAAAAAATATATTCAAGAGAAGGAAAGGCTTCCAAGCTCATTTTACAAGGCCAGCATTATCTTAATTCCAAAACCAGATTCAGACACTGCAGTGAAAGAATGTTATAGGCCAATATCCCTGATGGTCATAGATGCAAAAGTCTTCAACAAAATATTAGCAAATATATTCAAAATATCATACACCGTGATCGAGTGGGATTTACCTCTGGGATGAAAGGTTGGTTAGATATCCCCCATAAACAAAATGAAGGGGGGAAAATCATATCAAAAGATGCATTCATTAAAAATCATATAAAATCCAGCATTCATTAATGATAAAAGCTCTCTGCAAAGTTTGTACCTCAACATAATAAAGGCCATATATGACAACCCCACAGCTAACATACTCAATGGGGAAAAGCCATATATGACAAACAAACCCACAGCTAACATACTCAGTGGGGGGAGGCTACAGATGTTTTGCTTAAGGTCAAGAACAAGACAGGGTTGTCCACTTTCACCGCTTTTATTCAATAGGGTATTCAATATGGCAGTCCTAGCCGCAGCAATCAGAGAGGAAAAAAAATACAAGGCACCCAATTTGGAAAGAAATAAAATTGTCACTATTTGCAGATAACCTGATACTACATATAAATAGTCCTAAAGAATACACGAGCCACCCTCCAGCCACTTATACAACATTCAGTAATGAATTCAGTAGTGTAGCAGGGATATAATACTAATATTCATAAGCCAATTGCATTTTTATATACAATATGAACTATCACAAAGGGAAATTAGAAAAACAGTCCCATTTACAACTGCACCAAAAAGAAAAATGCATAGGAATAAATTCAACCAAGGAGACAAAAGACCTATACTCATAAAATTATAAATCACCAAAGAAAGAAATTGAAAAAGATACACATAAATGGAAACATACATAAAAATACATTAAAAATAGGTTAAAGACTTAAACGTAAGACTTGAAATTCAAAAAAAACCCCTAGGAAAAACATAGGCAATCAAATATCTTACGCTTCTCATATTTTTTCCCCCTGATATATCTCCTTGGAAAAGAGAAACAAAAGAAAAAAAAAATAAACAAATGGGACTACATCAAACTATGAAGTTTTGCGCAGCAACAAAACCATCAACAAAATGAAAAGGCAACCTCTCGAATGGAAGAGAATATTCATCACGGACACATCTGACAAGGGGTTAAATATACAAAATTCATAAAGAACTCATGCAACTCAACACCAACAAAACAAACAATCCAAATTAAAAAATGGGCAAACGACCTGAATAGGCATTATTCCAGAGAGGCCAACAGACATATGAAAAGACACCCAACATCAAGAATCATCGGAGACATGCAAATTAAAACCACAATGAGATGTCACCTTACACCTGCCTGGATGGCTATCATCAATAAATCAGTCAGCACAAGTATTGGAGGAAAGACAACACCTCTTGCATTGCTGACCGGGAGTGCAAATGGGTGCAGCCACTTGGGGAAAACAGGATGGAGATTGCTCAAAATTGAGCAGTTTAGGTTCTTACAAGGGTATTTCTTGGATCACATGATCTCACACATCTAGAGGAAATAATGAACAACACAAACAGACCCAGAGAAAGAGAACCAGCGATCAGACTCTCCAACCTCAGAGGGAGAGTAAGGGAGGGTGGGGGTAAGGGGAAGAGATCAACCAAAGGACTTGTGTGCATACATATGGGCCTCGCCAGTGGCCATGGACAACGGGGTGGGGGTGGGGGGGTGGGGCATATCTAGGGAGGGGTTTGGGATAGGAATGGGGGAATATGGACAATTATGTGAGACCATAATCAATAAAAATAAAACTAAAAAGTAAAAATAAATAAAAAAGAAATATTTTCTAAAATAAATAAATAAATAAATAAATAAATAAAAATAGAACTGCCTCATGACTCAGCAATTCCAGCTCTGGGTATCGATCCAACGAAATCCAAAACACTAAAAGATATATACACCCGTAGGTCCATTACAGCATTACTTACAGTAGCCAAGCTATGGAAACATCCCAATTGCACATCAATACATGAGTGGATTACAAAACCATCTGTGGTACACATATACAATGCAATGTTCCTTGACCATAAAGAAAAAATATGAAATCTTCTATTTGTGACAACATGGATGGGCCTTGAGGATATTATACTATAATATCAGGGATATCACTTTGGAAATTGTATGATTGTCTGAACACTAGGCTGTACACCTACAACTAAGATAAAATAATACTGACTGTCAACTCTCACTGAAAAATAAAATTTCAAAACGACAGGACAGCAAGACAATGAGCCTTGAACTATCAGCTAAGCATAATAATGTATTAGCTAGCCACCTAACTAAATAACCAAATGCGAAAAAATTAGAGAAGTAAAAGCTGTTTTCCATTCAGCTTCTCTATATCAGAATCATTCCTCTCTAATGACAAGTAGTACATGATGGCTTGCTTTCTTTCCTGTCATTTTGATTAAAGTACAAATTTGAAGTGTATTGAACGAGGAGGAGTAATTATTTAGTAGATAACCCCAATCATGCTGGGGTTAACTACTAAATAGTAATACCAATAGCCCGTTCAATTTTCCTATTAGTGTATGTGTACATGAAACTAAGAATGAGAAAAGTGTTGGCACTCTTTCTCATCAATTAGAAATGAAATTTTAAAATCTTGGATTCCACTAAAAAATATGGAGTGATTTGTCTTGGTGGAAATTCTAAAAGATGAAACGAATTCTACTTATCTATCTATATATATTTTCCCCTTCTATGGGCTGGTTGACCTTTAACCTTTTCCAGAGAATCTGGTCCAGACGAACAGGTCTCATTTGGGCTCCTCCAAAAACTCCAGACATTTTTAAAACTTCGTGTTTTCTAACTATCACTCTTCTCTGGCGCCTTTCTTTTTCAGAAAGCAAAGATCAGCATGAAAACGTGAACGAAGGAAAACAGGATGAACATGAGTCACCCTCCAGCCACTTACAGAACATTCCGCCGACCTGGAGGCCAGAAGGGAAACGGTGTCATCCCCATCATTTTCTTCTTGACCCCTCCATCACCTCTGTGTTTCCTAGACCGCTGACCGGCGGCTGACCTTCACTGGACGTCCCTAGGAGAGTGGAAAAGCAGGAGACCAGTGTACACACCGACACCTTTTCTTTTTGTAAAAGTTGATGGTGTGAACACCGGCTGGCTGAGACGGCATGTTCGAGGAGGCAGTATCTGCATTAATTCTGAACGTGCTACACCTTAACCTAAATTTACTTTTCTGAGAATATTCCTTCTACACCGAGAGTCCTTGCTACGGAAAACCAGTGCTCCCCATGACCGCGTGCGGGTGTATGGTTGGAACGTCATTTCTAGTTTCCCATCTACGTCTGTATTTTCTATCCTAAGATTTCAGTACCGTTGATCTATCATCAGGAAGGCTCTCCCCACTCCTCGAGTTGCTCTCCATGAATATATATTTGTGAAAAGAGATGATCCTATTTTTGCTGGGAAGAAAATGAAAAAAAAATATATATAGCAGAAGGGAACCCCTTTCTCATCAATCATTTCATGTAGGCAGAAATCGGTGTTTTCGTTATTGAGGGCTTTTGATCAGAGTGTCATTGGAAACCCAACATGAAGCGAATCTGTAGCAGAAAGAAGGAAAACTAAACGTGTGCCTCTCCATCACTTTGCCACGGCCTTTCACAAAGAAAATACGACCCAATATTTTGGAGGTGATGCCTCATAAAA
Source organism: Nyctalus aviator (assembly GCA_036971965.1). Taxonomy (NCBI): domain Eukaryota; kingdom Metazoa; phylum Chordata; class Mammalia; order Chiroptera; family Vespertilionidae; genus Nyctalus; species Nyctalus aviator. The sequence continues at coordinate 2,194,415 of CM072940.1, read as the reverse complement.
TTATCAGACGTGGCTAATGGTTGGATCGGCATCGGCCTAGAACTTGCTGGTGAAACACACCTGTTGGAGTATTTGGACATTCTTGGGACCCTCCCTGTAGGTGATGGCAGGTGATTCAGAGCTGTAAAGTGAATATGCCATTCTTCATGATTTGAAGGAGCCTAGGAAAGGATTTTATTTTATGTGGGAGGGAAAAGAATAAATCGAGAACTCCTCGGAGAGTACCTCGAGTCCGCTTATGATGCGTTGTGATGGTTTTGTCTCACCTGAGCAGGTGTGGTTTGTGAAAATGATTTTAATGGTGTTGGTTGGGGGTTATGGTTGTAGAGACAAGAGGAGAGTTTATGGCTCTTGCAAGCCCATTGTGGAAAGTGACTTCACAAAAGAGAGTGTTCTGACGTGCAACGAAGATTGTATTTATGTAAAGTACGGTCTCCTACCTGAGTTTGTTAAGTGTAGAGAAAGCATAGTGGGTTGTTTTTTTTTTTGGTTGTCATTTTGTAGTCTTTCTGTCTCCTTCCCTCCTTCCAATGTGTATATTAATATTCTTCCAGGAAGATATAGGGCATTTAACAAAGATCGCTATGTGCAATACTGTATCTAGTGTTTCTATTTCAATTTTTTTAGGATGTTAATTTATATGAAAATAAAATGAGTAATGAAAGGCTCCATGTCTGTTGTGTGCATGCTGCCTAAGGATATTGCAACGTGAAGCCAATCGCATTTAAAACTGGGAGGGAGAGAAGTTAGGCTATCTCTGTGTGAAGATTCCTAAAAGTTCTTATTTACAATGGCTGATGGTTAAGCATTTGATGAATGCTTGCTTTCCAAGATAAAGTAATCACTGTGCTCCATCAAAGCATATTTTGAAAAAGGTTGAAGTTTTCCTACTGTAATTGGAAGAAAAAAGTAGTATCCACTTATGAACAACAACATATTAATGTCTGAGAAATCATTTAGAAATCAGATGCAGAAATTTATTCAGTACAGAATATGTGGTAAAGGGCTATCTATACTAATGAAAGAGTAAGATGCAAATTGACCGTACCTTCGTGACATCCACCAGCCAATCAGGAGTGATTATACAAATTAACCCAACAAAGATGGTAGCCTTTTATTATATAGGATATTTTTAAAAAAGAAATTTAAAATGTAGCTTCTGTGCCGAAACTGGTTTGGCTCAGTGGATAAGAGTGTCGGCCTGCAGACTGAAAGGTCCCAGGTTCGATTCCGGTCAAAGGCATGTACCTTGGTTGCAGGCACATCCCCAGTTCGGGGTGTGCAGGAGGCAGCTGATCAATGATTCTCATCGATGTTTCTAACTCTCTATCCCTCTCTCTTTCTCTCTGTAAAAAATCAATAAAATATATTAAAAGTAAAATAAAATAAAATGTAGCTTCTCAAACTCCAGAAGGCATCCAGAAACATATCCCACCAACAGAGCACCTTCTAGCACATGGGAACACACACATGTGGTGCCTATGGTAACATGAGTTGTATACTGTATACTGGGTACTCATCTAAAACAAAAATTTAAAGATATACACACATACCACACCACACACACACACACACACACACACACACACACACACACACAAAAGCAGAACGCAAAGCAACACAAAACGACAGATGTAAATATTTGGACAACTCTCCAACCTTGTTTGCTGAACTTTCAAACATCAAGTGTCAAGTCTCCAGCCTTGATGAGACACCCAATGTATAATGTGGTACCCAGCACCCCTGCCCCCACACGGGAGCCAGCTCATCCTTGTTCATGGCTCCGGTCTTGCTTCGAGCAGCAGAGCCGGAAGGGTGGTGGTGGTGGTTAGGAAGATGTGCCATGTGCCTAGCTTATCAAACACGCTCCTTCCCTTCAAGGAGTTGGAGTCGGGATGGGGCCTGGGCCCTTGGCACTTCGTCAGGGTGACCTGGCACAGCTCACAGCGCAGAGAGATGCACGGGAGATGGGATGGGTTAGAAGTCCCCAGTAGGAGAAGAGGAGGAGGTCAACCAAAGGAAGAATCGTAAGGCCCCATTTTATTTTCCAAAATATATGCTTATTGGTTTCAGAGAGGAAGGGAGAGGGAAAGAGAGAGCGAGAGCGAGAGCGAGAGCGAGAGAGAGAGAGAGAGAGAGAGAGAGAGAGAGAAACATCAATGATGAGAATCAATGATGGGCTGCCTCCTGCAGACCCCACACTAGGAAGTGAGCCCTGACCAGGAATTAAACCGTCATAGGACCTCTACCCAGAACCCCAGACATCCCTCCTGAGGCCCAGACACCCATTTCGGGGCCCAGACCTCCATCCCATGATCAGACCTTAATTCAGGGACAACTTAAGGCCAAGACTCCTAATACCATGGCGGTACCAGGACCTCCATCCGGGGCCTTCACCTACATCCGGGTACCTGACATCACTCCTGGGGCCGGGATCACTGCCCCGGGGCCCAGACCTGCATCCTGGGGCCCAGATCCCAAAAGATGAAGACAATGAAGGCACCAACGATAAACGAACCTTACGCACTGCTCCTTAAAAAATAGGAAGCACTTCTATTCTGAGTAAAAAGACTTGTCAGAAAGAACAGGAAATGAGGGACATTTCTAAAGCGGTGGTTTGCTCACTGCCCTCTACAGAAAATGGGGCCTTAGAGCCTGGCCGGTGTGGCTCAGTGGTTGAGCATTGACCTTCAAGTCAGAAATCCAATTTCTACGCCGGCACTCGAACCTCCCTCAGCTGCATTGACGTACATTCTGGGCCCGTGAACTCAATTATGGGGCCCGGACTCCTATCCTGATACTCAGACCTCCGCCTGGGGCCCAGACGCCCATGATGGAGCTGAGACCCCCCCATTCTGGGGCCCCGACATCCATCCCAGCATCAGACCTTAATTCAGGGAAAAACAACTTAAGGCCAGGACCCCAATTCCTATGGTGGTACCAGGACCTCCTACATCCGGGTACCTGACTTCAGTCCTGGGGCTGGGATCACTGCCACGGGGCCCTGACATCCCTCAGAGGCCCTGACTTCCATCCCGGGCAGAGACCTCTCTCCAGGGCCCAGAGCACCATCCCGGGTCCCAGACCCCCGTGCTGGGTCCCAATTCCTTGATAATTTGAGGCCCAGACCTTGAAGTCAGAACCCCAATTTCTATGGCGGCACTCGAACCTCCGTCAACAGCATTGCCCTATATATGATTATATGGATGGGATTAGATATACAGGATTAGATGTATGGGATTAGATTGATGGGATTATATACAGGATTAGATGGGATTATATATAGGATTAGATGGATGGGATTGGATGCATGGGATTAGATGTATAGGATTAGATGTATGGGATTAGAATATATGGGATTAGATTTATGGTTTGTATATAGGATTAGATGGATGGGATTAGATTGATGGATTACATATATATGTGTGTATGTGTATATATGTATATGATTAGATGGATGGGATTTAATATATAGGGTTTGATATATGGGATTAGATTGATGGGATTAGATAGGTCAGGGTTAGGGAGGGGAAGAGAGAGAGAAACATCGAAGTGAGAAAGACTCATCAACTGGTGCCTCCCACATGCACGCCTAATGGGGCTGGGGATCAAGCCCACAACCGAGGTCCATGCCCTTGACCGGAATCAAACCCAGGACCCTTCAGTCCTTAGGCCGCCGCCCTATCCACTGAGCCATGCAGGCCAGGCAGGACCTGTGATTTAACAAGATCCCCAGGTGGTTGATTACACGCCCCAGGTTGGCAAAGCAGCACAATCCCGTTCCTTTTAGAATAGATTCCGTGACTCCCATTGCAATCCTTTTTCTGAAAGAATGTTATACAGCTGCTACCTCATTTGTAAAAAAAAAAAAAAAAAAAAAAAAAATTTAAGTGTTTAGGGCAGTGGTCGGCAAACTTATGAGTCCACAGAGCCAAATAGCAACAGCACAAGGATGGACATGTCTTCGGAGAGCCACACTTTTCAAACGTAAACTCCTTCTAACGCCACGTCTTCCACACAGACTCGCCCGGGCCGTGGTGTTTTGTGGAAGAGCCGCCCTCCAGGGGCCAGAGAGCCGCCTGTGGCTCTTGAGCCGCCGTTTGCCGACCACGGGCCTGTGCGTTCCCGGGCTGTCTCCTGTTCCAGCCTCGGGCCGCCCTCCTGCATCTCATCCATCTCCACCTTCACCTCCGCTCCGGGACCCCAACACCCCGGCTTCCGTTCTGCCTTCACCCCTTTCTCCCGAGCCCATTAGAATGAACCCACCGCCGAGGTGGAGGCCCGGCCCCCGCCTGGCCACCCGCCCCAAAGGCCCCCACCTACCTCTCGCTGGGCTTCTCTTTTGACTTGACCGTGTGGCTCGGGCGGGTGGGGGCCACCTCAATTCAGGCCTTAATTTAGGGACAGCACCTTAAGGCCAGGACCCCTGTTCCGATGGCGGTACCAGGACCTCCATCCGGGGCCTTCACCTACATCCGGGTATCTGACGTCACTCCTGGGGCCGGGATCACTGCCCCGGGGCCCAGACTTCCATCCCGGGGCCCAGACTCCCATCCTGTGGCCCAGACTCCCATCTCAGGTCCCAGACCCCCATCCCAAGATTAGACCTTAATCCAGGGCCCAGACCTTCATATAAAAATCCCAATCTCTATGGCCGCACTAGAACCTCCTTCAGCTGCATTGACTTACATCCTGAGTTCTGAAATCAATGGTGGGGCCCGGACTTCTATCCTGATACTCAGATCTCGCTGCTGGAGCCCAGACCCCCCTCATTCTGGAGCCCTGATATCCATCCCAGCATCAGACCTTAATCCGGGAACCTCCTTCAAGGATCCCTTTGCTGCTGCCTCAGTTTCTCCGGGCCAGTGTCAAATGGTTTCTCCCTCTGTACGACAGATGCAGAATTTGGCGAGGGAAGAGGTGTGTGTGTTAGGGGCAGAGGTGGGGAGTCCGGGACCCCCAGGCTGGCATTTTAGGGTTGTGACTGTAAGGAGGGTGCCATTGAGTACTGACTTCCAAGTGGCATGGATTTGTTCAACAGATTTTTTAAAAAAGCCCTCACCGGTGTGGCTCAGTGGCTAGAGCATCGGCCTGCAGACTGAAGGGTCCCAGGTTCGATTCTGGTCAAGGGCATGTACCTTGGTTGTGGGCACATCCCCTGTAGGGGGTGTGCAGGAGACAACCGATCAATAATTCTCTCTCTTCATTGATGTTTCTATCTCTCTCTCCCTCTCCCTTCCTCTCTAAAATCAATAAAAATAGTTCTTTGTTTTTTCTTAAAATCAATCATCCAACTTCAGAAACAAGTGAATTGGAAAGCCTTAGTCTCATGTAGGTGGCGTGTTGGGCCCCAATTAATGAACTAAATTGAATGACTTATCAGGAAGTTCAATGAAATCCCTTTTAAATCCAAACAGCAAGCCAACCATATGCGGTTTCATTGTTTTTATTGGTGGTTCAGTCTCTTGAATGGCAGGTAAGCCGATCCATAGAGAAAGTGAGACGCTGTGAAACGAAAGGACTTAAATTAAGAAAGGCCGAGCCTCGTGACAAGTGGGTGTGGAAATGTCCAAAGCTCAGGATGCATCTGGATCCTGGGAGACACGGTGGGGGGCCCGGGCTGCTGAGGGGACGGCGAGGTGGACGGCAGACTTCCATCTGCGGCGGTGTCTCCAGGTTTTCTGGCTCCGTCTTCCTGATGCGGAGAGCACAGTGGGAACAGCTGGAGAATTCTCTCTTCGCACCCGGCGTGGCTTAGTGGATAGAGTGTCGGCCTGTAGACTCAAGGGTCCCAGGTTTGATTCCGGTCAAGGGCACATGGCTAGGTTGTGTGCTCGATCCCCGGTAGATGGCATGCAGGAGGCAGCTGATCAATGATTCTCTCATCAATGATGTCTCTCTCTCTCTCTCTCAGATCAATAAATATATATTTTAACAGAAAGGAAGAAAGAAAGAAAAAAGAAAGGAAGGTAGGAAGGAAAGGAAGAAAGGAAAAAGAAAGAAAAGAAAAAAAAGAAGAAAGGAAGGATGGATGGAAGGAGGGAAGAAGAAAAAAGAAAGAGAAAGAAAGAAAGGAAAGAAGAAAGGAAGGAAAGAAAAGAAAATGAAAGGAAGGAAAAAAAAGAAAAGAAGGAAGTCTCTCTCCAGCTGCTGGGAACTATAAGAGTCTTGGAAAACCCCCAAGACCAGGGTTGAGAGCCACCCCCAGGCCTTCCACTCTTGGACACCTGCTTCTGAATCTCTTTGACGCTGGCCGGCCCCGAAGGCGGGCGATCCTGCGATGCGGGCCAGGGGTTCGACTCCCCGCGGCCGGACAGAAGCCCTCCTCACGCACAGCGCTCCTGGGCCGTCCCCGGAGCCAAGCTCACCCTTCCTCCCTCACAGCACGCCACACCGAGACCCCACAGAATCCTAGAGCCTCTTTATTTGTTCTATAATTTAATAGTACACCTATAAAATAATTACATTATACGTATAGCTTTTCTTCATTTATAAACAACAACAACAACAACAAAACCCCCAACACACAATTAGATACGATTGGAGCCATCGGAAGGTAAACTTGCTGCAGACAAGAGCCCACATTGCAGCGTATCGTATTGCTTCCGTTGCCCCACCCACAGACGGGCTTGGCGAATGGGCTGGTGTCTGTCCTCTGAGCGCATCCTCACCCTTCCCCTGTGGGCCTGGGTTCCGTGCTTCTGCAATCACAGGGGGTGGCGTGGCAGTTTGACCAGAGGATGCACTGCCCTCACTTCCCCTCCCCTCCCCTCCCCTCCTCCTCTTCCTCTCCATCGGCCTCCATCCCAATCACATGGACCTCCTTCCCTCCCGGCTTCTCTGCTGCGTGTTCTGCCTGAGTCTGACCTGAGGTTTCCCACTACATGCGAATGTCCTGCCTTCGGGCCTCTCTCGGAACCCCCGAGGGCTCTCTCACAAACCGCACATCCTGCTCAGATCTCGGGGCGTTTCAGAAATAACGGAAATGAAACGGAAAAAAGGGCAGGGGTGGCCACGGATGCCTGGACACGCCACGCCCACCGAATCCGTGCTCTCCAGGGGTGTGTGTCTAGACCCCCCTCCATCGCTGTCTCATGCCAGGGAGCCTCGGTTTCCACGTCTCCCCCATCCGGGTAACTCACAGGCCTTCCTGAGGTCCCCGGCGGAGCGTCCAGGGCCCGGGGCTTGGGGATTGCCAGGGAAAACCGTTCTGAGCGTGCTCATTCCCCCCTATCAGGTTGGAATCTCGTTCGCATGGATCAGATTCCATAAACTCCACGCACAGGGAACCTTCCGGTGGGGGCCATTTAGCAGAGTAAAAATAATTTTTTTTTCTTCAGGAAACTAAATGATGTCCACTTCCTTCCGTCAAGAGACCACAGCGTGAGAACCTCAAGAATTCATGAGAGAAAAACATGCAAGCTGGCCTAAGAGAGCCCGTCTTGTAGGCGGGAGGCCGTTCTTTGAAGAGGAAGCCCATGGCTTTCTGGGAGTTCCCAGATTCCCACTGGACACATCATAGCCTTGACCTCCTCCTAGAGCCGTGGTCGGCAAACGGCGGCTCGCGAGCCACCTGCGGCCCTTTGGCCCCTGGAGGGCGGCTCTTCCACAGAACACCACGGCCTGGGCGGGTCTGTGTGGAAGACGTGGCGTCGGAAGGAGTTTACGTCTAAAAAAATGTGGCTCTCCAGAGACATGTCCATCGTCGTGCTGTTGCTATTGGGCTCTGTGGACGAATGAGCGTGCCGACCACTGGCCTAGACCACAACGTGACCCAACTCCTTGCCTTCTTAAATAGTTCTCTCTTTTAAAATAGCGTTTGCTTAGTGCGGTGGCAGTGAAATAGCAGACCTTCTCACTCTGCAGAGGCATGGGAAAGATGGCTAATTTCCCGAGGTACCCACCTCCCCGCACCCCTGCACCCCAACCTGGTGGCTTCATTCCTTCTATTCAGTGTGAGACCACCACTCCTCCCTTACCCCCCCTTCCTGATGCGGAGCAGGCACCCGCCGCCAGGCCTTATTTCTGAGTCAGACACGGCCTGGGCCCGCCAGCCTCCTGCTCTGGTCCTGACCCAGGACCCGCTGCCGAGCCCGAGTCCAAACCCGTGAACCAGTAGGAGAACCAAACCCAGAACCCTTGGGAACAGCTCTGCGGGGTACATACAGGCCAGGCATGACACCCTAGGGCGCCGCCCTGCAGGCCGTGTGTGTGATAACATGCGGACGGCAGCGATGACAGCATGCACACCAGCGTCCATCTGGAGTCCGTTGTTGGGGGGTGAGGGTGAGAGGGAGTGAGGCAGGTGAAGGGGGCTGGGGGCTGGGGGCGGGGGGAGCATGGCCGGCTGTGAGCGAGGTCCTCAGGGAAGCCGCTGTGGCCACCAATTCTTGGCCTCAGGGGACAGGAACTCCTGCCCATAAGCAGCTCCTCCAAATCCGCAGCTCAGCAGCCAGAGGGCAGCCCCCCAGCCATGGGGTCCAGGGGCCCTGGGGGACCAGGGGGACAGGGTCCAGCAGCAGAAGGTTGAGGGGAGGTGCATCCTTCACTTCGGGAGGCAGAGGGCGAGCTGGAGTGCAGGCCGGGCCAGGGCAATGGCCCCTTTCCACACGGTGGAAACATCAACCCCTCTCCAGACCCCCGGGTACCGGTCCAGCCCCCTCCTCCGGGTCCAGAGAGCAGCCCGGAGGCCCGGGGCCGGCCCCCCACACCCATCAGCCAAGCTGCAACCAGGACACGATCCTCCCCAAGGAGAGCGGGTTCGAGGACAGGGCTGGAGGGGCCGGTGGTGGCCGGGGCGTCCCCGGGGCCGGTGCGCCATGGATCTCACTGCTTGTCCGAGCCGCCCAGGTTCACGGACATGCACCTGCACTGCTTCACCTTCTGGATCTTCTTGAGCCGGAAGGGCGGGTCCAGGCCGGGGCAGTCCAGCTCCACCAGCACCGAGGCCACCCGCTGGGGCCGGCAGAAGGCGCAGGACTGGAAGGAGGCGGCCTCCTCCGGGCGCCGGGCCTGGCGCGGGATGTAGAAGGAGTTGCACTGGCCGTAGCAGAAGCGGTTGAGCACCGTGCGGCTGCGGCAGCCCTCGGCGCCCACCGTCTGCCGCAGCGGCTGCGTCTTGCACCAGTCGCTCCTCAGGTACCTGCGCTCCGTGACCACCAGCGCCTCCTGGCTGGACGCCAGCACCTCCTTGACCTCCCTGACTTGGTGCTGCCAGCGCTCGGAGTTGTTGCTGCCTCCTCCTCCTCCTCCTCCTCCTCCTCCTCCTCCTCCTCCGTCCTTGTAGGGCGAGGGGATGGCGCCCGCAGGCCGGTTCTTCCTGCCATCGGCCGCCCTCACCAGTGCGGCCACCAGGGTCAAGGTCAGCCAGAGCTTCCAGGACATCCCTGCAAGGAGAGGAGCACCAGAGAGAAAGGGAGGGGGAGAGAGAGAGAGAGAGAAACATCAATGAGGAGAGGGAGTCATGGATGGGCTGCCTCCTGCACACCCAGCGCTGGGGATGGAGCCTGCACATGCCAGTCCAGGTGCAAATAGCTGCCTCTCTGTTAAAAACAATTGTCCTCGTGTGGAATCGAATGAACAACATAACCCGATGAACACAATAGAGCCGAAGGCATAGAAGCATGGAGCAGACGATCAGATCACGGAGGGACGGTGGGTGGGGGAGGGTGGGGGAGTGGAGAGAGATCCACCAAAGACCTTGTGTGCATAGATGCATCCCCCCTGGACACAGACAATAGGGGCAAGAGGCCTGGGGCAAGAGGTGGCAGTGGGCTGGAATTCAATGGGTGGGAAAAGGGGGACCTATGTGATACTTTCAACAATAAAGATTTAAAAAATAATCATCTTAAATATCTAAGCTAGCCGAAACCGGTGTGGCTCAGTGGATAGAGCGTCGGCCTGCAGACTGAAAGGTCCCAGGTTCGATTCCAGTCAAGGGCATGTACCTTGGTCACGGGCACATCCCCAAGTAGGGGTTGTGCAAGAGGCAGCTGATCGATGATTCTCTCTCATCGATGTTTCTAACTCTCTATCCCTCTCTCTGCCTCTCTGTAAAAAATAAAATATATATATTTTTAAAAATATCTAAGCTAGATAGGTTTGATAGACGGTCAAACGCTAGGAACTTCCAGTTATAAGATAACCGAGTCCCAGGGACGCAATGGGCAGGATAAAGACATCTGAGCTGACATATTTCTCTGAGTCACCGTTGTTAGTCTCAGACCCAAGAGGCTTCCGCCTGTCACCAGCCCGGGATGCCTTCACCAGGAGCCTGTTGAGTGTTTAATCTGGACCAGCGCTGTGATAAGCCTTGTAAATTCCAGCAACGCCCTCAGCGTCCGCGTTCTTATCCAGGGGCCGAGCCCTTACGGGAGCCGCCGTCCCCATCCCCATCTCCGGGGCCTCCCGCCGCCTCCTCCTCTTTGCCCGTCCAGCAGGCTAATGGCAGCCGTCGGGGACTGGACCTGCCCAGCCCACGCAGCTTATTAGATTTGCAGAATGATTTGCGATCTCCATAGTCTCTTAAAAAGAAAGTATGCTGGTTCCGTCTTAGCAATTTCCGAAATTATTCACGTCCTGCGTAAACACAACCCCACATGTGCGAGGGCCCGCCAGGAAAGACTGACAGAGTCTTTCGCGGACTGGAATGTGCTCCTGAGCGCCTGGTCCCAGCACCAGCTTCCCGGGAGGCAGCGATGGGTTCAGAAATGCCTGCTTTCGCCCCGCAGGTCCGGGGTGTTGTCAGGGAGAACAAGGCCAGAGCGTGTTCAGGTAGAAAACTCTACGAGTTGCCGAAACCGGTGTGGCTCAGTGGATAGAGCGTCGGCCTGCGGACGGAAGGGTCCCAGGTTCGATTCCGGTCAAGGGCATGTACCTTGGTTGCGGGCACATCCCTGGTAGGGGGTGTGCAAGAGGCAGCTGATGGATGTTTCTCTCTCATCGATGTTTCTAATTCTCTATCCCTCTCTCTTCCTCTCTGTAAAAAAAATATACTAAAAAAAAGAAACAACAAATGTTAGAAACTCAACAAATCAATGAGTAATTTAGTCTTAAATAAATAAATAATTTTTAAAAATAAAAATAAATAAAAAATATCTTCATTGATTTCAGCCAGGAAGGGAGAGGCAGAGAGAGATGTAATAGACATTAGGGACCCACCATCCAGATGAAAATAAAATTAGTGTTTCCCGACCTCATTTTGTCATCTTCTATTTTTTTAAGAATATATTTTGATTGACTTCAAAGAGGAATGGGGAGAGAGAGGGAGATAGAAACATCCATGATGGGAGAAAATCATCCATTGGCTGCCTCCTGCACGCCCCCTACTGGGGATCGAGCCCACACCCTGGGCGTGTGCCCTGACTGGGAATCGAACCATGACCTCCTGGTTCCTAGGTCGAGGCCAACCATTGAACCACACGGGCCAGGCAATTTCTTCATAGTCTCCTCCACAAACCATGAAGTAGAAAGTTGATTGGTCCAAGACAGTGGTTAGTCTACTCTGCTTGCAAATGGCTGATTGCGACACAGGCAAGGTTGCACTGGGACCATGAGATGTGAGGAACAGCCAGGAAAAATCATTGTTCCAGGTTTTGGTTGAGGTTTTGCAAGGACCTGATGACTAAGGAGAGGAAGCAGAGGGTACACAACGGGAGGCAACGGAAAGCTTGATCGTGTTGTTAAGACAATGAGTTAACCATATCCTAAAGAAGCGCCTGCACAGAAACAGAACATAATAATAAATTTTTAAAAATGTGGGTTTTAATAGCAACAGACGTCTCCATTAAAAATTTTTTTTTTCTTCCAGACTTAAATAGTGTGAAAAATCACAGAGCAGTCATCACAAAAAGTTATTTTGGGTGATATAACAGTTGACAGTTTAATGAGAGCCTCCTTCCATTTTGATTTCAAGCAAATCATTGGAAGCAATCTAGCTTGGGAGAGGGTTTACTTATGAGTCATCTACTTCCCAGTGAGAACACCAATATTTACAATTGTCCTTCGGTGTGCTGCCCTGGGGCCTTTACTGTACCTCAGGCGGTGCATACAGTGAGAGCAGGAGGGATGGGTGGAAGGAGAGGAAGAAGAGAAGACCGGGTGTCAGTAACTGAGTCCTGCCTGCCCCCTGTAGACACCTTCTCAGGCATGCTGAGGCTCTCAAGCCACATGTGGCTCTTTGGCCCTTTGAGTGTGGCTCTTCCACAAAATACCACGGCCTGGGCGAGTCTGTGTTGAAGAAGTGGCATTAGAAGACGTTTACGTTTAAAAAGTTCGGCTCCCCAAAGACATGTCCATCGTTGTGCTGCTGATATTTGGCTCTGCGGACGGATGAGTTTGCTGACCACTGACCTGGGGGTACAGTGAAGGGAAAAGCGGGAAGAGAGGGTGGAAGTCTGAGCACACAAGCTTTTCAAGGCATTTCCTGTAGAAAGGAAATCTACAAAGCTGGCCGAGGAAGGGCAGGAGTGGCCACGAAGTCAGGTGAGGTGAAGATTCAAAGGTCTCCCCAATGGATGGAGATCATCTTGGCGGGAGGACTCTCAGAGCTGTGCTGCGGATGCGGACAAGATCGCAGTGGAGAAGGAGGGAAGATAATGTGCAATTCCTCATGTTTATTATGCTTTTAAATTCTGCTGCAAGCCCAGCTTCGCGCTTCAGTGGTTGAGCGTGAACGTATGAACCAGGAGGTCACGGTTCGATTCCCGGTCAGGGCACATGCCCAGGTTGTGGGCTCCATCCCCAGTAGGGGGCGTGCAGGAGGCAGCCAATGAATGATTCTCTCCCATCATGGATGCGTCTCTCTCTCTCTTTGCCTCTCCCTTCCTCTCTGAAGTCAATAAAAATGTATCTATAAAAAAAAAATGGTTGCTGATAAACTATAATTCATTAAGCTTTCTGAATACGTAAGAATTCACTCTGAGTGAGTTATAAATGGAGTCGCTGGAGAGGATAAAAATTACTTCTGAGCCAAAACCGGTTTGGCTCAATGGATAGAGCATCGGCCTGCGGACTGAAAGGTCCCAGGTTCGATTCTGGTCAAGGGCATGTACCGTGGTTGTGGGCACATCCCCAGTAGGGGGTGTGCAAGAGGCAGCTGGTCGATGATTCTCTCTCATCGGTGTTTCTAACTCTCTATCCCTCTTCCTTCCTCTCTGTAAAAAATCAATAATATATATATATATATATATATATATATATATATATATTTTTTATTTTTTTATTTTTTTATTTTTTTTTAAATTACTTCTGAGCCAAACCGGTGAGGGATTACACGCTTTTTTTTTTTTTTGAAAGGGACCTTCAGTCCAACTTCTTTCTGCCTCCCGTTCCCTCTCCATGACTTCAAATATTCATCTCTGTCACTTCCCCCTCTTGGACGAGGTCAGGACACCTCAGAATCTGACAACATCTCAGGAGCACACTACGTTCCTTGGCGGTATTCTCGATCTGCGAGGGTTCTCTTATTTCCCCTCATTTCCTCATTTCCTGTCTCTCTCTGGGAGGGCACTTCTGAGGTCCTAGGAGGTCGGAATCTGGGAGTTAAACAACACACATACTTAACAGCGCTAGGACAGGCACTTAAAGAAAAGGGGATAGGGGTCATTGCAAAATATCGTAAATGTTGGGGCGAACAATTTTGTCTTGTGGGTGTTCCTCCCGGGGCTGTGTTCCAGGGAGGGCAGTAAGGGGTGACGCTCATTAGGGCATCATTATCTCTTGTCTGAAGGAAACAATGTGTGGGTTTCAGGCAGCCCACTCGGCGTTGGCATTGGCTCTGGATGGGTTTCAAACCAGCGACGCTGTTTGAACAGCTCCTTCCCTCCGACATGAAAAGAACCACCACCCAACCACAGAGTGGATGCTAAATTACTAGGTGATGACTCTTCTGGCTCCCCAAGGTTTCTAGATCTCAGTCCCCAGAATCACGGACCTTTCTTAGGAGGGAAAAGAGCTGAGCCCGGATGGTAGACCTCCCATGCAGCCTGCCCCTCGCCTGCCCCTAGCAGGCTCCGCAGCTTCTATGAAGTTCGGTGTGGAGTCAAGGTCACTGAGTTCTCTCCAAGCCTGAATCTCAATAGCGATCCTTCAGAAGCAGGAGAAGTATCCCCAGGTCAAATCTGCGATTATCAGCAACCACATCGTCAATGGATATGTGTGATGTTGAAAATCCCGTGTGTTTGGTCTTTATCAATATGGGGCATTGACTAGATATTGGTGATTTATTATTCTTTTGTTATTCCCTAAGCTTACTTATTTTTGGAGAATTTCATTACACTTTTTTTTTTTTGAATGGGTAATATCAGAACAGCATCTATAAGAAAACCTTAAAAACAACAACAACAAAAACATTTAGGCTCAGCTTGCATGGCTCAGTGGTTGAGTGTTGACTTATAAACTGGAAGGTCATAGTTCCATTCCCAGTCAGGGCCCATGCCTGGGTTTGGGGCTTGACCCCCAGTGTGGGGCGTGCAGGAGGCAGCCGATCCATGATTCTCTCTCATCACTGATGTTCCTCATCGTTGATGTTTCTAACTCTCTATCCATCTCCCTTCCTCTCTGTAAAAATATCAATAAAATAAATAGGGGGAAAAATGATGATTCTACCTGGAAATCCCCCATTACTTAATATACTCCAATGTTCACTTAGGAATGATTTTTAGGAATGTGTGTTTCTAAATGTGATATGAAACCTCGAACAATAATTGAAATGTCACAGACAATCTTACAGTGGAGAGAGAGATTGAGAAAGGGTTGAGACTAAAATAAAAGAGGAAAACCTGGCTGGTGTGGCTCAGTGGTTGAGCATTGACCCAGGAACCAAGAGGACCCTGGTTGGATTTTCAGTCAGGGCACATGCCCAGGTTGCAGGGGCTCAATCCCCAGTAGGGGGTGTGCAGGAGGCAGCTGATTGATGATGCTTCTCACTCATCGATGTTTCTCTCTCTCTCTACCCCACACCCTTTCCTTGCTCTATAAAAACCAATAAAGGTTAAAAAAAAAGAGAGAGAGAGAGAAAAAAAGTAGAAATAAAAGGGAAAATACAGCATGCATAGACTCTTGAACGCCTTGAATAAGCCTGGCTGGAGTCTTGCCTTGATCACAATGAACTTGGCTTCATCCCACGCTCTGTTGAGTGCTCTCCCTTGGTGAGGTCTCCTTGGGACCGTGGTAATCAAGAAGGTGGGGAGAGGTTCAAGGGTCAGTACCGTTGTACTGCCTTTCTGTCAACATCTAGTGGCGACACGGAGCAGGCGTGGCTAACAGCGAGAAATTACGGTCGACTCAGGGATTGGTTCCAGAGAAATCTCTTAGGTCCTTCAGCTTCTGAAGTCACGGCTGTCAGGAGTCCTCACCCAAAGGCACCTCTGCCCTATCAGTCACCCCTCCCACCCGTGTTTGTCCTTGCACCTGAGAAAACACTGCCTTCCATTCTCTGGGACTCCTGGCGAGTCAGGGGACAATTCCCTGTGGTGTTTGTCAAGGCCAAAGCCTGCTCGGTCACATACAGTACACACGGCGACTTCATGCTTCTCTTGGCTCCATTGTTCGGAGTTCCCTTCCCGGAGGGAACGCTCCGTGTACAGGGAAACAGTCAATAACTATGACCTTGAGCGTTTCACATGGTCCATGGGCCACCAGGAAAGAGACAAAAGGAACAGGCAGACATCAGAGATGTTTCCTCGCATGCCCTAAAGACATTTTTTTTGAAGATGAAGCAATGACTCTTCTTTAAAGAAGGTGATACTTATTTAAAATATATATTTATTGATCTCAGAGAGGAAGGAAGATGAAGAGGGAGAGAGAGAGAGAGAGAGAGAGACAGAGAGAGAGAAAGAGAGAGAAACATCAATGATGAGAGAGAATCATTGATCAGCTGCCTCCTGCACACCATACCCTCCAAACCCCCACTGGAGATAGAGCCGGAAACCCTGGCATATGCTCTTGACCGGAATCAAACTCGGCACCCCTCAGTCCACAGGAACACTCTATCCACTGAGCCAAACCAGCCAGGGCCTTTTTTATACAATTTAAAAATATATTTATATTGATTTCAGAGAAGGGAGAGGAAAAGAGAGAGAGAAACATCAGTGATGAGAGAGAATCATTGATCAGCTGCCTCCTGCTCGCCCTCTACTGGGGATGGGGCCCTCACAGGGAATCGAACCGTGACCTCCTTGTTCATAGGTTGACGCTCAGCTGCTGAGCTCTGCCAGCCAGGTGCAATCACTTTTTTTTTTTTTAATCCAGTTCATTGTCTTTTGATTTGTTTATGGGACAAGAGGTTTGGGTGGGGGGGAGACTCAGGAGCATATGGATAGTTAGGGAGAATTATGGTGGCGTTTGAGTGAGGAATTATAGACTGGCAATAAACGGTGCAAAGACAACGGGAAAATCCATTTGGACACAGATTTAACTAAACAGGGCAAGTATCGGACAAAGTTACTGAGGAAGTCCTTTTTACTAACCTAGGTTTGGAGAAGGCCTTCCCACAAAACAAAAGAGCCGCGCACGCGTGAGGCTGAAATACGTTTGCTTTTTGATGACCTTTCTTTGCACTCCCTTTTTCCTTCCATGATTTTCTGAACGAGTTCCAAGATCAAAATAGACATCTCAGCAGGGCCTCAGCCCCTTGAGCACAAGCCCAAAGTGACCTTACGATAACGGCTTTGAAGCAATGGGGTAAGGAGCTATGCCAGGAGCAGCTCAGAGGCGTGGCGAGCCCGTGGTTTGGGGGTCAGGCAGGCCTGGGTCTCCCCTGGTGTTCCAGAGACTGTGACCTTGGGAACCCCCATGGCGGCTGTGAATCTCCACCTCCTCCCTTTCTCAGGCATCTCAGTTACGTTAGATGTGAAGAAGCTGGTGGGGCGGGGCTCTGACTGGTCCTCACTTTCCTACTCCCCCTTCTCCCTGTAACGCTGGGTTCTGTACAAACCACCTCCTATTTCCCCCATCAGCATCCATCCCATGCTTATCAGGCAAGAAATGTCATGGCTTTCTGCCTTCAGACTGCTCAGCAGATCCTCCTGCTCATCCTATAGAATAAAAGGCTAATATGCAAATGGTCCCCTCCACCAGGAGTTCGATCAGCAGGCAGGTCGGCCAACCGCCCATGTCTCCTCCCCCTGGCCAGGCTGGCTGGACCCCACCCATGCACAAATTCACCGGGCCTCTAATTATATATATATATTGAGTGGCCAGATTATTATGTGTTCAGAGGTCATCATCATCTGGCCACTCAGTGTGTGTGTGTGTGTGTATGTATTAAAGGTCTCCTGTATTTATATTGGGCCCACTGAATTATCCAGGGCAATCTCCCCATCTCAAGATCCTTAATCAGCATTAGGTGGCCATACATGTGAGCTCTGGGGATGAGGGGGAGGCATCAGTCTGCGGACTGAAGGGTCCCAGGCTCCATTCCGGTCAAGGGCATGTACCTTA
Source organism: Nyctalus aviator (assembly GCA_036971965.1). Classification (NCBI taxonomy): domain Eukaryota; kingdom Metazoa; phylum Chordata; class Mammalia; order Chiroptera; family Vespertilionidae; genus Nyctalus; species Nyctalus aviator. The sequence goes on along the minus strand of CM072940.1, from coordinate 2,176,973 downwards.
GTTGTGGGCACATCCCCAGTAGGGGGGGCGTGCAGGAGGCAGCTGATCGATGACTCTCTCTCATCGATGTTTCTAACTATCTCTCTCTCCCTTCCACTCTGTAAAAAACCAATAAAATATATTTTTTAAAAATGTGGCTCTCTAAAGACATGTCCGTCGTTGTGCTGTTGACATTTGGCTCTGTGGACTCATGAGTTTGCCAACCGCTGGGCTGGGTGGTTTGGGGTGACTCTCTCTGAGGCCCTCCTTACTGCCAGCGCCTGAGTGCAACCTGCTGGTTCCTGCAGAAATCAAAGCTACTCAACCTGCTCGCTGCCCTCATCACTAATCCCGGTGGCATCTAAACCCGTGTCCTCCCTGGCCCGCTGGCCCTCCGGGCAAGGCACCAGCGGGGCGCTGGCGCAGCTGCTCCAGCTGGCATCCATGCCACGGCCCGGCTCAGGTTACCGGGCCTTCTCCTCCAGCTCGGCTTTGATTTACAGATTCTATTACCGACCCCCCGCCGGCCCGCTCTGACCCCATCTGTCTTGAAGGCTGCGCCAACTCTCTGGGCCCACACGGAAGCCCCTTGAGGAGCATCTGATGGACGGAGGCACGCTGCTCCTCCTCCTCCTCCGATGCTTCCAGAAACGACCTGAGCACCCGCGGAAATCCCTCAACGTGGACCCGCGCGGCGGAAAAAGGGGTGTGGGTGGCGCCAGGTTAAAAATTGCACCCCGGAACTGCTCCCCCGGGCACACGAAGAAGTGGCCTCCGTACACGGGCTGGAGAGACACCTGAGCCGCCGGGATGGGGTCAGTTATCTTGTTACCTTTTAACCCTGTTAGCGGTTCCACTAGCTAAGCAGTACTTACTACAGAGCAACCCTCAAGCACCCAGGCTGGCGAGACGGAGACGCGGCGGGGAAGTCGAGGCAGGCACACAGAAGAGGGACTGGGGGCAGGACACGGGAATCAAGTCCACTTGGGGAGAGGGGACACCTCCCAGGTGACTCATCTGTGCCCACGTCCTGTGGCTTCGTCTTGTGCTAAGTCTGTCAGCATTTTCTTTTTTCCCCTTTTATTTATTTATTTTAAAAATATATTTTATTGATTTTTTTTTTTTTTTTTTTTTTTACAGAGAGGAAGAGAGAGGGATAGAGAGCCAGAAACATCGATGAGAGAGAAACATCGACCAGCTGCCTCTTGCACACCCCCTGCCGGGGATGTGCCCGCAGCCAAGGTCCATGCCCTTGACCGGAATTGAACCTGGGACCTTTCAGTCCGCAGGCCGAGCTCTATCCACTGAGCCACACCAGTTTCGGCTGTCAGCATTTTCTTTAAAAAGAATATTCTATTTGTTGATTTTCAGAGAGGAAGGGAGAGGAAGGGAGAGATAGAGACATCCATGATGAGAGAGGATCATGGATCGGCTGCCTCCTGCACGCCCCACCTTGGGGATGTGCCCGCAACCTGGGCCTGTGCCCTTGACTGGAATGAAACCTGGGACCCTTCAGTCCACAGGCCGACGCACTATCCACTGAGCCACACCGAGTAGGGCTGTTGGCAGTGTCCTCTGTGCATCTCGGTAGCCCTGATTGGAACTGCCATTCATTTTCATTAAAGGGGAAATGTAATTGCTCATATAACACCCTCTATTTGTAACCCGAAGCCATGTAGAGGGCTGCTAAGATCCTTTAACATAATCCTGCATACGAGCAATTAGGGCAATTTTATATCATTCAGGAGATTAGTCCTGATTGAGTGTCTCTGCTCTTGGACCAGCTTCTTAGGGTCTCCTCAGGTTTTTACAGAAAATACCCTTGTTTAGGGCAGCCATAGAGAACAAGGGGGCGGGGGTGGGGGGGTAAAAATGTTTCAAACTGCCATTTCTCCTGTTCAGAGTCCACCGTGTTTGTGTGTGCGTGTTGGCGGGTTTATGAGCTCTGATTAGAAGGAAAGAGGAGCCGAAACCGGTTTGGCTCAGTGGATAGAGCGTCAGCCTGCAGACTGAAGGGTCCCAGGTTCAATTCTGGTCAAGGGCATCTGCCTTGGTTGCAGGCACAGGTGTGCAGGAGGCAGCTGGTCGATGATTCTCTCTCATCAATATTTCTAACTCTCTATCCCTCTCTCTTCCTTGCTGTAAAAAATCAATAAAAATATGTTTTTAAATAAAAATGAAAGACTCTGAGTCGAATGCTGTCCTTTCTGTCCTATTTTTCCTTGAGCATAACCAACACAAATGGAGCCTCACAGGGTGGGAGAACCATTCACGTTGTCTAGCAACCAAACCCTGTGAGCGGCAATGAGCAGACGCACTGGAAGGAACCAACGCGATGCTTTCTAGAGCTAGCGTCTGCTCTTCTAAAGAAAGCTCAGCGCAAACCCAGACAGGCCTTTGAAATGATGACAGACATCTGGGAGCCAGTGTGGTTAAGGCCTTTAGTTCATCCTATTAAGTCCTCATTTGGATTTGGCGACAAATAATTGGGATAATTGAACTTATTACCAAGAAATTCATGGGATAAGGAAACTCTCTTAACCACGGGAGACTCATTTAGAAGCTCCCTTTTGGATTCCCGTAAGGAGAAGAAGTCTTCTCTGCCCTACAGCATTCTTTCCCCCCCTTTCTGGTACCGTGTTTCCCTGAAAATAAGACATCCTCCGAAAATAAGACCTACTTACAGGTTTCCTTCTGAGTGAAATATAAGGCATTCCCCCAAAAATAAGACCCACCTCCCCAGGCTAAACATGAGAGATTTGGTCCACTGATTCTGAAAGAAATGGAGTCACAAGAAATTCACCAGGAAATTTAGGAACTGGATTGTTAGGATGATGTTCCAGAAGATGATGACATGATTGTCATTGAATAAATGAGTAAATTCTTGATACTGTAGGATTCACAGTTTGTCCGGTTTGTGTTGACAACTACCGTACTACCGTACCGTACACAGGTAATAAATTTCATTTATTTTAATTTCCCAATAAATGTGTATCGTATTCTTCTTCATGGAAAAATAAGACATCCCCTGAAAATAAGACCTAGCGCATCTTTGGGAGCAAAAATTAATATAAGACACTGTCTTATTTTCGGGGAAACAGGGTACAAACTGGTATTTTTCTTTCATGTTCTCTCAGTGATGTCCCTCTCTACCTATAGAGAGCTCTCTCTTTGCCTTACCCTACAGGAGTGCCTCAAACTGATTGGGAATCAAGTGAAAAACTGAATGCCCGGCTGGCGTGGCTCAGTGGTTGAACAATGACCTAGGAACCAGGAGGTCACGGTTCGATTCCTGGTCAGGGAAAAAACCAATGGGAAAATATCCTTGGGTGAGGATTAACATAAATGAATGAATGAATGAACGAATGAATGACTTCGGCGGGGGGGATGGGAGAGAAATAGATCTACTACTGCTTCTGGAGGAGAGACTTACCAAATATCCCTTTCCTTTTCTGGACACCCCCCACCCCCCAAGGCCCTCCTTGTTTCTGTTTTTAGATTTTACCCCATTCTCGGATCATGCAGAACACAAGCTCTTTAACCAAGTGGATTTAGGAGTTGATACTTGGTTGTAAAACATGCGTGAGCACTCCTAGGACTTCGGAAGAATTCCCCACATCACATATATTCCGACTCTCCGGAGCACAGCGGCGAAGACGTGGCGTGGAGCTGAGAGTAGCTTTGCGGGCGGCCGGAGGGAAAGGGCCATCGCCCAGTCCCGTTGAATGAAGCGGAGACTTCCCCGGCGGTGCGCCTGTCCATTTAAGGTCACCGAGATCCCTGAACTGGAAACACTGGAAGCACAGCCAGTCTCCCAGCTTCACACAACAGAGACGCTTCGCGGGCCCACATCTGAGGCCTTGTGGCTTCTGATTCCTGCTGTTGTTGGTTCCTCCTCTTTTGTTTGCTCCGAGTGTAAATATTTGCTCTGTCTGCATCCTCATTGCGAGTCTCGGGTGTCTCATGGAGAAGGCAGGCTGCGGGGAGTGGGCTCCTCGGGATCCCTCGCTCTGTGCTGGGATCTCATGTCTTGGGCCACGAGCTTGGCAGAGCTGTCCGCTCGCCTGCTCTCTGCCCCTGCCCACATTGCAGTGTCTCTCCCTGAAACCCGGTGTGACTTGATGCCTCTCTGCAGAGAGGAAGCTCAGAACCACCCTCTCTGTACACCCCCCCCCCCACAAACCACGGGAGCCCGGGGGAGGGGCTGTGACGACACAGCCTCCTGCAGAGCCCATTTGCAAGCTTTCCACGAAGGACATTACATTTTCATTGTCTAGACTGACTTAATGCATCGGAGAGCCCCCTTTACGGACAGCGGGGGAAGGGGAGAGGGCATGGCATCGTGAGGCCTTCCCTGGTGCGTGCCAGGTGGAGAGGAGGGAAAATCAAGAGGAGAATCAAGAAGACACACAAACACAAAAGCAGAACACGGGCTGCCGGAAGCTGGCCTGGGAGCCTGTGTGTTGGGGTGTTGCCGTGAACGACAGCAAACACACTGAGCAGCACGGGGACCTGAGGAAGGAAGGAAGGAAAGAAGGAAGGAAGGAAGGAAGGAAGGAAGGAAGGAAGGAAGGAAGGAAGGAAGGAGCGAGCCTCTTAGGAGAAGACCGTCGCTAAGGAGGACAGTGGCCAGCGCATCTCCCACGTGGACAGCGAGAAGGAGAACCCTCCTGTTCGGCGCCTCTGTTTGCAGGGCATCTTCCCAGTTTGTCTTTCCAGATGGGGAAAAAGTGGGTGATCCCGTGTGGGGTGCCCTGGCGTCCCCGTGGCTCATGCTTGTGATCGATGAGAGAAATACACCGAGCAATATATGCGATCTCTGAACGCATGAGCTCCGAGAGAAATACACCGAGCAATGTATGCGATCTCTGAATGCATGATAATCTGGCCACTCTGTGTGTGTGTGTGTGTGTGTGTGTGTGTGTGTGTTAGAGGTCCGGTGCATGAATTCGTGCCTGGGTGGGGTCTGGCCAGCCTGGCCAGCGGGAGGGGACATGGGTGGTTGTCCAGCCTGCCTGGTGACCTGACCCTAGTGATATATACCATCCCTGGCCAACGAGTTAGGAAGGGTTTGGTCACATGGACTTAATATTTTTTAAAAATATATATTTTATTGATTTTTTACGGAGAGGAAGAGAGATGGATAGAGAGCTAGAAACATCGATGAGAGAAATACATCGACCAGCTGCCTCCTGTACACCCCCTACGGGGGATGTGCCTGCAACCAATGTATATGCCCTTGACCTGAATCGAATCTGGGACCTTTTAGTCTGCAGGCTGACGCTCTATCCACTGAGCCAAACCGGTTTCGGCTGGACTTAATATTTTATTGGTCGGTGATCATCAATTGGTTGCTAATTGATTCATGTGTATTCATTTGATTTCCCTAAATCTGGAAGTTCTTGGAGTATAGAAATCATCTCTTTCAAGGTAAGACCAAAGACGGAGACACGCTCTATGTGTGGCTTGCGAACCAATAATGACTATAGAATCCGTCACTGTGGATTCTCCTTATAGACCGCACTGTTTCATACGGCGCAGGCTCGCTGTGGGTCTTCAGTAAACACTGCGGGTTAATCGAATGCAGAAAGCAAGGGCTGTTATTTTGGAGAAAGAGTACCCACCGGGGAGTTAAAAGACTTGAAAGATTGTATGTGATGAGACGGAACAAGCAAAGCCAAATAAAATCTGCCCGATTCCAATTTTCCAATTGATTTCCATGACATTTGTCACCATCATTGGCCCGGGCAGGGATGGGAATGGGGAATGCACTTAACAAAAAGAATAAGACCATTGGTTCCATAAATAACTATTTCCCATTAAGCAGCTCTTGTAATAATAATAATAGTAGTAGAATAAAAAATTTCTTCAACTCAGTTGTTTTTAAGCCCTGATAAAAAGTGCTCAGTAAAAGATTTCTTTGAGAAGCTTGCTAAATACAGAGAGGATTTTCTCATCCATCACGCAAAAAACAATTTCGCACTTAAAGAGAATGGCTGCAGACCCAGCTGGTGTGGCTCAGTGGTTGAGCATCGACCCATGAACCTGGAGGTCATGGTTCGATTCCCGGTCAGGGCACATGTCCCGGTTGTGGGCTCGATCCCCAGTATGGGGGCGTGCAGGAGGCAGCCGATCCATGATTCTCTCTCATCATGGATGTTTCTATTTCTCCCTCCCTCTCCCTTCCTCTCTGAAATCAATAACAATATATATATATTACAATATATATATAATATATATATATAACAATATATATATATATATATATATATATATATATATATATATATATATTTTTTTTTTTTTAAATGCAGGGCAATGGTAAGTAAGTATAAACGGATGGTCCCCAAAAAGCCCCATTGGTGTGTGTGTGTGTGTGTGTGTGTGTGTGAATTACATGGCCCCAGGTCCACATACATGCACTGCTGTGGCACCAGACGCCCTTTCACCGCTGCCCTTGCCAATCTCATGGAATGACTGGAGTTGAAAAGGGACGGGGCCAGGGCCGTGTGTGCGCCAGGGATCAGGGTTCCCACTCCGACAGGTGGTGTCAGAAAGCAAGCCCTGACCCCCGGGGCCCGCCTGGCTGTGGGGTTTCAGCTTTCACTGTAGAGTGAAATCCATGCCAGGAGCTTCCGATTTCCCCGCAGGAAAGACGCCAAGAGGCCAGGCTGGAAGTCCTGGGACTTCCAGCATCTCCAGAGGAAGTTATTTATATCGGATGGAGGGCTTTCCCGGTAGCGTTTACTATGGACACATTTGGGGAACTCTAGGGTCATAGTGTGTGTGTGTCTGTGTGTGTGTGTGTGTGTGTGTGTGTGTGTGTGTGAGAGAGAGAGAGAGAGAGAGAGAGCGAGCACATGTGCAGACACATTTACATCTCTTTAGAAATCCATTGCGGTGTGTTAAAAAAAAATTGAACATCTTAATTAGTTCTCCAAGTTAAGGTTTTAGGACCCACCAAACTGGACATGCCCTGGAGTTCCTTTTATCTGTCTCTGGGTGTTTTTTGTGTTACTTTTTTTTTTTTTTTTTCCGTCCTCACCCGAGGAGTGAGGATATTTTTTCCATTGATTTTTAGAGAGACTGGAGGGAAGATTCTCTCTCATCGTTGATGTTTCTATCTCTCTCTCTTCCTCTCTGAAATCAATGAAAATATATTCAGAAGAAAAAGAAGGAGGAGGAGGAGGAGGAGGAGAAGAAGAAGAAGAAGAAGAAGAAGAAGAAGAAGAAGAAGAAGAAGTAGAAGAAGGAGAAAAAGAAGAAGAAGAAGGAGAAGAGAGAAAGAGAGAGAGAGAGGAAAAAAAAAAAGAGAGAGAGAGAGAGCTACAGATAACTTCACAGGGTCTCCTTCTAGAGTTCAGATGAGCACCGATCAGATAATCCATTTACGGGAACTACTCAGAGCCAGGAAAAGACTGATCCAAAGGGATTAGAGATCCGAAAGGATCCAGCTGCTTCCCTGTAATTTAAGTTCTCCCCAGAACAAATCTCAGGAATTTTTGGAAGCTTACAGGATTACCCAGAGCCCAACCTGAGCCGCCACTCAAAGATCACTAGGCATGCAAAGGAGCAGGAACACATAAATCACAACAAAGAGGAAAAGCAATCAATGGAAGCCAATGAAGAACTACTGACACCCATGATAAAAGGAACAGAGAAATATGGGACGAGAGCAGATTTCTCTTTGGAAAGAATGCAAATGACAAGACGTCTTGAAAGAACCGAGAGAAGAAGAAAAAGTCACCAACTTAGAAGTCTATACCCAGAAAAAATGGTCTTTCGTGATGAAAACAACACACGATGATAGAGACACAAAGGTATAGCTGAAAGAACTCATAACCACACACCCCCGCTAGAGGAAATGTTAAGGAAAATTAAGGGTTTTCAAGAAGGGAAATGACACTGAGATGGAACTATGCATCTATAAAAAAAAAAATTAAAAAATACAGAGCACTATAAATGGGAACGCAATGAGTAAATGTGTGACTGTCTTCTTGTTATTTGAATCACATCGAGGGATAAGTGGCCATTTAAACAAAAAAATAATGTGTGTGTAATGTATTACATATAATAGCATTTGTGTAAGTACAATATATAATAGTAATAGCCCACAGACCAGAAGGGAGGGGGGAAATGAAAGTAGAGATGCATACTGTCACTTGAGGGAGGACTGTGATACGTTAAAAACTTATAATCTCAGTGGCCAGATTATTATGCATTCAGAGATCATAATAATCTAGCCACTCAGTGTATTCCTTCTACGTGGTGTGGAGAAAGTTCTGTGATATTCTTACTCTCTTCAACGTAGTCAAGAGCATTTTCAAGACGTGGGCAGAATTAAGTAGGAGAAAGAACCCTGGAGAAAGTGGTGTGAGTATCTGGGTTCTACTTTTAAAAGGTTGGTCGGGTGAACTCAAGCTAGTTTCATCACCTGTAAAAGGAGAGCTGTTTGATTTCTAAGTCCTCCCAGAGCTAACATATCAGCTTCCAACGCATCCACAGGGACAGAATCAGGTCCGTTTCTTCTCCGGCATGCCTAGGGTCCCTCCTCAGGGGTGGGCCCTCCAACGCACTAGCCATCACTTCTCAGAATTCAGATGGAAGACTTGAAATGATCGGTGTTGCACCGAGGAAATACCGAAGCCAAGTGCCAGTGTTCGATTCGCCCTCGGCTTTCTGGCTGCTCAGACCTCCTGACTGCCAGCACCAGCCACCTACGTCAGCATCGCCAGTCGGATTTGGCTGCTTCCAGAAGGGAGTCTGGTTACGGCTGTGGGGCCCCCTGAGGATTCTGGCACCTTCGGATCCAAGTTGTAATGGACCCTGAACTAATGAGAAACGAGCTTATTCCTCCCTTTCTCCGGTTGCTGTCCCTCGATTTAATTATAGCCGGAACATTGCAATAGGTTTATTAGGAGGAGAGAAAACCCAGCGGTATTTTTTTTAAACACTGAACAAAACACACCGAGAGAAGATGTGTCTGTGTGCTGGTGTGTGCAGGCAAATCCTTTGCACTCCACGCACTTTGTAGCAGAATGTCGAGCAGGAGCTAATGAGGGAATCCGGCTTCTCTGCGGGGGGGGGGGGGGGGTGGGGGGGGTGAGGAGGGGGAGGGGGGGGGAGTCTCCCTCATTTTAGCTGTCTGTAAGGGGATCCAGCCCTGGGATGCTCATGAGAGCTCACTGCTCTCATTAGGGTTTCTTTGACTTGACTGAGAAGAGGTGGAGAGAGTTTCCTAACCCTTGTTTGCATTCTACGGACTAAGACACACTGCTGGCCACTCCAGTTACCTTGCAGAGTACAAAGTCTTCCCCAGGAGCTGGCAGTGTGTCTCCAGGTCAGCCAAGGAGACCCACGGCCAGGATCTGGACCCTTGGCTGTCCCGCTGGACCTGCTGGCATGAACGAATGATTAGATGGAGTTAAACGTAAAACGGATTTCCCTCCAGGGGTGAGGGCCTCAGTCATCCCTCCAAATCCTTGCTCCTCCCAGAGAAGGCCCTGGCTTTCTCGGTGGATGGACCGGACGGGGAGCCATCAGGTCGAGAATGTTGACCGAGCAGCCTGAGTATTTCGGGCGAGCGGCGGACTCAAGTGGGGAGTTGGACAGAGGCATCGAGCTGAGCGTTTGTGTTCCTCGCACGTCCAGACTGGCATCCAGACTGGCACCGCACTGGGCGCATGCGGGGAAAGGCCCTCGCCAAGGGCTCTCGTCGTCGTGATAAAGTAACTGGGACTGATTCCCAGCTTGTTTTACCGGTAAAATCAAGTAGCGTTCCTCTAACGTGAGTCATCAACTCTTCATTCTTCTGTTTGAATGAGCCATTGGTCAAAGTATGAGACCTAGGACCTCCCATGTTTATTCTCATTCTCTCCCCTCCCCCCACTTCACCCCATCTCTTGCCTCTCTTTCCCACAAAAATGAACCCCATAAGGTCTTTTTTTAAAAAAAATATTTTATTGATTTTTTACAGAGAGGAAGGGAGAGAGATAGAGAGCTAGAAACATCAATGAGAGAGAAACATCGACCAGCTGCTCTTGCACACCCCCTACCAGGGATGTGTCCACAACCGATGTACATGCCCTTGACCGGAATCGAACCTGGGACCTTTCAGTCCAAAGACCGATGCTCTATCCACTGAGCCAAACCGGTTTGGGCAAAATCCATAAGGTCTTACTCGAATGGGAACAAATCAGAGATTGCCTAGTGCAGTGGTCGGCAAACTCCATGAGTCCACAGAGCCAAATATCAACAGCACAGCGATGGACATTTCTTTGGAGAGCCAAAGTTTTTAAACTTCAACTCCTTCTAACGCGACTTCTTCAACATAGACTCGCCCAGGCCGTGGTGTTTTGTGGAAGAGCCACCCTCCAGGGGCCAAAGAGCCGCATGTGGCTCGCGAGCCGAAGTTTGCCGACCACGGGCCCGGTTGGAGGAAATGTGAACCTAAGGTACTTAAGAGCAACTTGGTTTTCAATGACTTTCTGGGGGGGATTTCTCAAAGCTAAGTCTTTTCTTAAACGTAGGGTGTTGTTTCACTCCATAGTTGAATGTATTACACGGTTCATTGCAAATGAACTATCATAGTGAGAATTTTTCTTTTTTTAAGGAAAGCTTACACAGAAGGAGACTCCACCACAGCATCAAAGCTTGGGCGATCGATGCTATATTGGTGAAAAAAGACGCCAAGAGCAAAACCCTTTCTGTAAACTCATAGCACCTTACCCGTGGCCAAAACCAAGAGAGAGAGAAAAAAAGGTATTTGCTCAAAGTAAGAACGATGAATCAAATCACTAAGCAATTTGCAATGGAAGTAATCTTTTAACATTTCTTTCAACCTTTTCCTATGGCAAACCACCACACACCTTCTAGAAAGGAATTCTCCGGAAAGCGCAGGCAATCAAGAACACCTATGAGCTCAATGACGTACAGCAGCAAATTCACGAAAGGTTCACTAGAAATTCGAATTCCCAGGTGAAAGAGTTGGATTTCCTGGGGACAATGATAGAATTGGTGAGGCTCTCGTGGCCCCTTAGTATGCCTCCCCTACTCCCTTCCTCCACGTGGAATCTCTTCCTAGTCTTGTAAATGGATCTGCCTACCCTTTCTTTCTTTTTAATATATTTATATATTTTATTGACTTTTTCAGAGAGGAAGGGAGAGGGATAGTGAATTAGAAACATCAGTGAGAGAGAAACAGCTGCCTCCTGCACACCCCCCACTGGGGATGTGCCCGCAACCAAGGTCCATGCCCTTGACTGGAATCGAACCTGGGACCCTTCAGTCCGCAGGCTGACGCTCTATCCACTGAGCCACACCGGTCAGGGCTGCCTACCCTTTGTTGATTGTGCTTGCTGGTCTCATTGGGACAGCTGGCCACACTGCTGGCCTCACCCGTCCAGCCACACTTCCTGTTCGGGTTTCACCGCAGGCCACACACCCTGGAGGATCATAGTTTTGGTTTGGTTTGGTCACAATTTTTTTTTTTTAAAGAAACCACACAATGAGCCCATCGTCCCCAAGGCTGCCAAGCCTCCCTGGTGGACTTGGTTAGTGCGGTAGAAACAGGAGGGGGAGAAGCCAAAGAATACAGCACTGATGGAAGCATTCAGAAGACGGTAACATTTTTTTAAATGTAACTCTTTGTTTGGAGTAAAAACAACTAAATGCTTGAACCCAAGAGCGACCATGTAAAAAACACCATTACAAGTTGTTCTTTAGATTTCAGGTTCCTCTGTGGGAACGAAGTTAGACTCCGAAAGCTTACATTCGAAATGTAAACTTTAGGAATCGAGGTTGTTAAGCTCTGCCAGTTATTATTATTTTTTTAAATATATTTTTATTGATTTTTTACAGAGAGGAAGGGAGAGAGATAGAGAGAAACATCGACCATCTGCCTTCTGCACACCACCCACTGGAGATGTGCCCGCAACCAATGTACATGCCCTTGACTGGAATCGAACCTGGAACCTTTCAGTCCACAGACCGACGCTCTACCACTGAGCTAAACTGGCTTCGGCAACTGCCAGTTACTTTTACATTAGTTTGAAATATATATATATATATATATAAAAATTTTTATTTTAAAATATATTTTATTGATTTTTTTACAGAGAGGAAGGGAGAGGAATAGAGAGTTAGAAACATGGATGAGAGGGAAACATCGATCAGCTGCCTCCTGCACACCCCCTACTGGGGATGTGCCCGCAACCAGGGTCCATGCCCTTGAGTGGAATCGAACCTGGACCCTTCAGTCCGCAGGCCTGACGCTCTATCCACTGAGCCACACCGGTTGGGGCTATATTTTTATTTTTAAAACACAATTTCACATCACGCGCTGGGCTCCTCGTCTCTATATATAAAAGGCTAAGCAACCAGTTGACTGGCTGGTAGATGTTCCCTGACCAGGAACTGAACCGTAATCTCCTGGTTCACAGGTTGATGATGCTCAACCCCTGAGCCACGCCAGCCAGACTGATGTATGTTTTTGGTGAGGGGCTGCGTGATTCTCTTTGCTCAGCTTCAGCCGAGTCCTTAACTACTAAGAAGACCAACAAGATTCCTATTTGAAACACTGACACAAATTTTCCAAATAAATTATCCTCCCCCCGCCCCCCATATCTGAAGCCGGCCCTACACTCAGTCTTTGCTTTAGAGAAGGATCTTCCTTGTTTCCTTTCCAGAGTCTGTGAAGCTGGGACCTCTCTCCCCCAGTGGCGCTTGGGAAACATGCCTGGCAGTGTCCACACCAAAACAAAGACAGGCTCCAGCCCCGAAAGCGAACATGGAACCGAGTCGGCTCCGAGAGGGACGCTGTTGCCACGCGCTTCAAAACAAAGAGACGCCCTGAAATCAAAACCACGTTTCCCGTGTCCTGTAGCGAGAAGAGGGAGTCTTAGCGTGTTCCCAATTTAGATTCCTCTTCTTGACTGCAAACACCACTTTCTCCAACAGTGACACACTCAAGAACGCCGTGCTTTCTTTTCCTTTTCAGTTTCAGGTCTCGCCATTTGGACAGCGCATGAAAAAGTGAAGTGTATGCGCATCTATCTAAGAGCGGGTGGGTGGGGGCCTGCTATGTCACAAGCGTTTTCTTGAAGAGGCTTTTGGTCCCGGTTTGGAACACCAAAGCATCATGAAACGTATTTCTTTGGGAAATGGCAGTTTGGAATAGCAGTCTTCCTTTTTAAATACATTTTAAAAATATATATATTTTTATTGAGTTTTTACAGAGAGGAAGAGAGAGGGATAGAGAGTTAGAAACGTCGATGAGAGAGAAACATCGATCAGCTGCCTCTTGCACACCCCCCTACCGGGGATGTGCCCCCAACCAAGGTCCATGCCCTTGACCGGAATCGAACCCGGGACCCTTCAGTCCGCAGGCCGGCGGGCTTACTCCTTTCTCTGAGGCTTCTTCGCTCCATGCCCCTGGCAAGGACATCCTCCTCCCTTCGCTTGCTCACCTAGAACGCGGGTCTAAGAGCCTTGCTACCCCACGGTCCCGCCTCACAGAGGCCTTCCCCACAAGGCGTCTGATTAATACATCACTTCCCACTCAATTGTTCTGTTTTGATTTGTGTCCAGCCTGCCTCCATCCAGACCTCCGTCGCCCCGATGATAAAAATGAATGAAGCTGGAATTCCGGACAGATGCTGCCCCATAAAAATCGCGTGGGCTCCAGCCAAACGCATGGCAAACTTGCAGGCTGTTTGTGAGCGTTCATGAGATGAGCATCTATGGCAGCATCACACGTGTGGTCCGCAGGCCAGTCTCACAGGGGCGTACACACTCTCTCTCTCTCTTTTGTTCAAATTGTCCGCAGGCCGACGCTCTATCCACCGGGCCATACCGGTGAGGGCTGTGAACGTATTCAAAATTGCTGATTTCGAGACTCACCTATAGAGCCTAGAACCAGAAGCCAGCGGGCAGGGATCCTGCATTTTTAAAGCTCATGGTGGGGGTTGGTGTATCTCATTTGAGGGTCCTAAACTCATCTCTAGATTACAGTCCTCCGCTGAAATACCCAGGTGACATGATTTGAATGGGGTGATAGGCAACTGATGGTCAGGCAATGGATGATTAGGGTGATGTTACCCAGACCATAAAAAATAACAACCAATGAACACACAAGAAAAACGAACAGGCCCTGACCGGTTTGGCTCAGTGGAGAGAGAGACAGCCTATTCGATTCCGGTCAAGGGCATGGACCTTGGTTGCGGGCACATCCCCAGTAGGGGGTGTGCAGGAGGCAGCTCATGGATGTTTCTCTCTCATCAATGTTTCTAACTCTCTATCCCTCTCCTTTCCTCTCTGCACAAAATCAATTATATATATATATATATATATATATGAAGAAAAACAAACAGAAACTCCCAGGCACAGACGATAGGATGGTGGTCAGCCGAGGGAAGGCAGACAGGAGGGCAGTCAAAAGGTCAAAGGGGTGACTTGGGGCGACACATGCACCGTGCATCATACATGCGCAGACATGACGGATCATACACGCGCAGGCTTGAAACCTATATTTGCCAGCCTATTTAATTCACCAATATTCCCTCCGTAAATTGAATTTGAAAAGCATCTGCGGCGCACGAGCCCTTTCTCAGAACCGTTTTCCTTCCCACGTGGGCCCTGAAAATAAGCGTGCCAAGAGTCCAATGCAGAAGGCACATTGCAAACCCAGAGACGGACACACAGAACGGAGGCCCCACACCGTTAGCAGGGGGATGTCTGGGCTGACTCACCCCGGCCACGGTGACACGCCGTGCGCAGGCTGGAGGGGGCTCTGCCCGCCGCAGCATGGCACCCAGACGCAGGATACCGCTCCGTGGCAGAGCTCAACCTTCTCAGGACCGGGGTGGCGCCTTGCTCACTACCAGTGACCATCTGCCAAGAACTGGGGAGCTATTAATACTCGTGGAGCGCTCTGGACTAGGAACCCATCGCCAGCAGGCGTCCAAGTCCGTGTCTGTGGCAGGCAGTTAATCTAATTTGACTTTCTCCGGAGCACTGCCGGGCAGAAACGGCCCTGGCTGGCCTGGCTCAGTAGGTAGAGCATCGGCCTGCGGACCGAAGGGTCCCCGGTTCCATTCTGGTCAAGGGCACATGCCCCGCGGTGCGGGCTCGATCCTCAAGAGGGGGCGTGCAGGAGGCAGCCGATCCATGATTCTCTCTCATCGCTGATGTTTCCCTCTCCCTCTCTCCCTCTCTCTCTTCATCTCTGAAACCAATGAAATCTATTTTTTTAATTTTAATTTTTAAAAAAATATATTTTATTGATTTTACACAGAGAGGAAGGATAGAGAGTTAGAAACGTCGATGAGCGAGAAACATCGACCAGCTGCCTCCTGCACACACACCCCCCATCCCCCACTGCGGATGTGCCCGCAACCAAGGTACGTGCCCTTGACCGGAATCGAACCCGGGACCTCTCAAGTCCGCAGGCCGGTGCTCCTTCCACTGAGCCACACTGGTTTCGGCCGTTGAGGATGCTTTTGATAGAAAATAAATGGCTCTGAAGCCTGCCGCGTGCTAACGTCCATGGTTAAAATGTCTGAGAAGCGTTCTCGGTCTGTGGTTCCGCCATTGGCTATGAAGTTTTACAGTCCTGTTCTGAGGATGTAAACGCCTGTGATCGAGTCTCTGCTGGAGGCTGAAGGGGGAGTTATTTTGGAGGCCAAGGCCACAGCGAAGAGATATTCCTCTTGGCTTGGGAACGGAACAGACATGGAGCCAAAGACTCCGGGTGTGAAGGTAGGCAGGTTTGATTTGAGACTCCTTCTAAAATTACGCTTTTCCTGGAGGGTGAATAAAAGTATCCTTCTTAACGCATCTCATTATTTCGAGAGTAAAACACAATTAGGACTATCACACACAGTTCATTCTTTTCTTTTCTTTTTAAAACATATTTTTAGTGATTTCAAAGAGGAATGGAGAAGGAGAGATAGAGACATCCGTGATGAGGGAGAAGCATGGATCGGCCGCCTCCTGCACGCCCCCACACGGGGGATCGAACCCGTAACCCGGGCATGTGCCCTGGCCGGGGATCGAATCCGGGACCCTTCAGTCCGTAGAGCGAGGCTCTATCCACTGAGCCACACGGGCCCCGGGGCAGGCTGGACGCTTTAGATGCCACAAGCCGTACGCATTTATTCAGACGTCCGGGAACTAGGAAAAAGTTGCCCGGCTGACCTCTTGTCCCGACAGCCAGAAAAACAAAGACAAGAAAGCCGCTGAGCAGATGATGTGTGAAAGCTGTAAACGGCCGAGCAGGGCAGGCACCGTGTCTCTGCCGGGACAGCGTGTGCCTGCTCCCCCTCCAGCGATCCGCGTGGCCAGGGCCGCCCTGTTCCCACGGGTCCTGGGCAGGGGGCTCCCGTGTTTAGCCCCTGCTTCTCCTCGTGGGCTGGGAGGTCGCTTCGGGAAGACAGAGCCAAAGCTTAGACTTTTTTTTAAAAAAAATAAAATTTTAAGCCGGGACCGGTGTGGCTCAGTGGATAGAGCGTTGGCCTGCGGACTGAAGGGTCCCGGGTTCGATTCCGGTCAAGGGCATGGACCTTGGTTGCGGGCACATCCCCGGTAGGGGGTGTGCAGGAGGCAGCTGGTCGATGTTTCTCTCTCATCGACGTTTCTAACTCTCTGTCCCTCTCAATTCCTCTCTGTGTAAAATCAATAACATATATTTTTAAAATTTTTTTTAAAATATATTTTATTGATTTTTTTTACAGAGAGGAAGGGAGAGGAAGAGAAAGAGATAGAAACATCGATGAGAGAGAAGCATCCATCAACTATCTCCTGCACACCCCCTACTGTTTTTGGGCTCGATTCCTAGTGTGAGCATGCAATGATTCTCTCTCATCATTGATGTTTCTCTCTCTCTCTCTCTCTCTCTCTCTCTTTCTTCCTCTCTGAAATAAATAAAAATATACTTAAAAAAAACAATTACATATCCTTATTTTCAAATCCACTAAGTCTGTGATCAGCAAATTGCAGCTCTCGAGCCACATGCGGCTCTTTGGCCCCTGGAGTGTGGCTCTCCCACAAAACACCACGGCCCGGGCGCGTCTGTGTTGAAGAAGTGGCGTCAGGAGAAGTTTACGCTTAAACAGTGTGGCTCTCCAGAGACATGTCCATCGTTGTGCTGTTGCTGCTATCTGGCTCTGTGGACTCGCGAGTGTGCCGACCACACTGCACTACGTTATTCTGTTTTCACCCACCAAGACAGTTCAAACGCACCTGCCCCAGGCCAGCTCCTGAGGGTTTACGCAGATGGAAAAAAAAAAATCTCCTTCTCCAGAGAGGTTATGGAGTCTCTGTAAGGAACCACAGTCTATATACCCAGAAGCCGCCCTCATAAATACTTCTGGGTTTATTTGATCGTTCTGGCTGTCACTGGGAACAGAAAATCAGTTAAACACCATCGCAGTTAATACCGACTGAGCGGCTCCAAACCTCAGCTGGCCAGGGTGAGAATCATATGGAGGCAATCTGAGTTTTACGGCCGCCGGGAAAGCAGCAGGCAGACCTCCGCACGAAGGGGGATCGCGGATCCATCTTCACGGCGCCGACTGGCGATCGGGAAAGGGCCCTTTCTCATCGTCACGAGGGGGGGCGGTTTCTGGTCACCCCACGATCGCCCTGGTGTGTGGGGAGTGGGAAGACGCCAGGGCCTTTTCTGCTTTTGATCTTTTCTTTTTCTTTTTCTTTTTTTTTTTTTTTAAAAATACATTTTATTGATTTTTTTTTACAGAGAGGAAGGAAGAGGGAGAGAGAGTTAGAAACATCGAGGAGAGGAGAGAGACATCCATCAGCTGCTGCCTCCTGCACACCTCCTACTGGGGATGTGCCCGCAACCAAGGTCCATGCCCTTGACCGGAATCGAACCTGGGACCTTTCAGTCTGCAGGTCGACGCTCTATCCACTGAGCCACACCGGCCAGGGCTCTGCCTGTGATCTTGGCTTGTCTCCGTGGTGGTGGGATGATGCATGCTACCCCGATCGTCTGGAAAAGTGTACAATCGTGCTACAAGGAACATTACCTCCTAGCCCGAGAATAGGGGTTCGTGGCGAACTCCCCTGACAGAAGGAGAACATCCTTCCAAAGGCCAAAAGCGTGTTTACAGCGGCGGGCTCTCTGCCTCCCTTTGCACAGCCGCCCCCCACCTCCGCCCCCCCAAGGCCTCTTCAGATGCCGGGGGGTCAGCAATGCCGCCTCACTCGGCCCCGAGAACAGAGTTCACGGTGTCCGCTCCGAGTCCGGGTGGAAAGGACGTTTTGTGAGGAGTTCGCTGTTTTATCTGCCGCAGCTCGGCCAGTCGAGGTCCATGGCACGTCCACGCCGCGGGAGCAGGAGGCGAAGGCAAAGGGAAGAGGCGTGGGACGTGGCTTCTCTGCTGGGGCCACGCCCCGTGGGGGTCTCCGTGCTGCCCACCCCCTCCCCGCTGCTCTGGCTCCTGGAGTCAGCCGTCTGCTCGCCCCTGCAAGGGGCAGTACCTCCCCCACGACAGCAGTCCATCTGTGGCTGACCCTCATTGTGGTATGGGAGCTCTGGGGGTAGGAACTGCTGCACCTCATTCATTCATTCCTCCACTCATTCCTCCATTCATTCCTCCATTCATTCATTTCTCCATTCATTCGTTCCTCCATTCATTCGTTCCTCCATTCATTCGATCAATAGAGAGTGCATGAAGGAGGCCTCGCCTGCTATTGACTGCGGAGTCTGTCTCAGGTGGGTGTCCGGTTGTTTGCACCCCTGGTTCCAGAAATGAAAGGAGCGTGTAGGCAGAGGAGCACTGGGCAGCAGGACCTGCCTAACGGACAGCAGGAGGGCCGGCTGGCATGGCTCAGTGGTTGAGCGTCGGACCTACGAACCAAGAAGTCGCTGGTTCGATTCCCGGTCAGGGGCACATGCCTGGGTGGCGGGCTCGATCCCCAGGGTGGGGCGTGCAGGAGGCAGCCGGTCCCTGACGCTCTTGGTCACATACTGAAAATGAGAAGGGGAAGCAGGGAGGATGGTTCTGAAGTAGGGTCCGTGGGAGCCGTAGGCTGAGACATCTGTGCCGAGGGGAATGTGAAAGGGAAACAGCTGATTTCTTTTAAAAAAAAATTTGATTTTTTTACAGAGAGGAAGGGAGAGGGAGGAAGAATCAGAAACATCGATGAAAGAGAAACATCCATCAGCTGCCTCCTGCACACCCCCCACTGGGGATGTGCCCGCAACCAAGGTCCATGCCCTTGACCGGAATGGAACCCGGGACCCTTCAGTCCACAGGCCGACGCTCTATCCACTGAGCCGCACCGGTTTCGGCCAGAGAGATGCCATTTTCCCCATCTACATGGACAGATCCCCCTCCCCCCCCCCCCCCGAATTCTCAGAGTCTCCCCCGAGGCAAGAAGCGAACAAACGCCCGTTCTAGAGACTTTTTAAATGTCTGCCCTTGGCAACCACAGGGTCGCCATCCTCGACCTTTTTAATGATCTCATGTCCCATGTATACCGGCTACTCAAATCCTGCGGCACACCGAAAAATAGGTAGTTTCGCCGATCTCACAAGAAAAAAATAGGCGTGATTTTGGTTCTTTCCTACCAGAGGTGATGGCTCTGTTGGCTACTGCCATTCTTTAACCTGATCATCGAAGGGAAGAGGGGCCAGTGCCTCCGGCTACCAGTACCGGTTAATCACGTGGATTTTTTCCAATAGATGGGGTTACACATACGTTGACATATATGGGATTTGATATCTATGCGATTTTGATGTATTGACAGCAAGCTCCGCAGGGAGTGGGGTGGGACAGGCAGGGGCGCACTGTCTGAGCGGTTTGGAGATAGCAGGATCCCCCCCACCCCCCCTCCGGTCAAGGGGCGGCATGGCTTTTCCCAGTTTGCATACTGCCCTCTTCTGGCCTGGACGGACAGGAGCGTTCAGAGCTCATTCAGATGCACGTAGGTCTGCCCCACCTCTGCATGGGATACGCATGTGCGTGGGAATTTGTTTAAAATATTCAGAAAACTGCCGAAACCGGTTTGGCTCAGTGGTTAGAGTGTCGGTCTGCGGACTAAAGGGTCCTGGGTTCGATTCCGGTCAGGGGCATGGACCTTGGTTGCGGGCACATCCCCGGTGGGGGGTGTGCAGGAATCAGCTGATCGATATTTCTCTCTCATCGATGTTTCTAGCTCTTTATCCCTCTTCCTTCCTCTCTGCAAAAAATCAGTAATATATATATTGAGAGAGAGAAATTTTGCATAAATATATATATATTTAAAAAAAACAACAACACCCTTGGTAGTAAGAGAAATAGCAAAGCACACAGAGGTAGAAGGCTCCAGAGGCCTAACTCATAACCGCACACGTTCCCTCTTCACAACGGAAGCCTCATTTCTTGCTTCTTTTTATTTATTTATTTTTTAATTTTATTTATTTATATTTTATTGATTTTTTACAGAGAGGAGGAGAGAGAGATAGAGAGCTAGAAACGTCGATGAGAGAGAATCATCGACCAGCTGCCTCCTGCACGCCCCCTACCGGGGATGTGCCCGCAACCAATGTACATGCCCTTGACCGGAATCAAACCTGGGACCCTTCAGTCCGCAGACCGACGCTCTATCCACTGAGCCACACCGGTTTCGGCTCATTTCTTGCTTCTTATTGTGACTTGTCTCAAGCCCCATAGGCCACACATTTACCCATTGGGAACCTTTTTATTCCCCCCCCCCACCTTTTCCCCTAAATTCTTAAAGGGTCCCTGACACTGAGAAAATGCCTGCCACCCGGCCTGCCGGCTGCAGCCACACCCGAGTACAAACCCTGCTGGTCCCATCGGGGTGTGTGTGCCGGGCTCCTGCGGGCTCTCCCTGCTTGTCCTTGACCCTGGCCGGCCAGCCCTCTCCATATCAGCGAGAACCTGGCGGCCGGACGCAGAGTCTGATTCTACTCCTGTGCTTTCTAAGAGGGAGAGGCGGTTCCTCTAAACTTTTTGAAGAGGTGGGAAGGCACTTACCTCGTTCAGACGGCACCGAGCCTGTCACCAGGAAGGTGTCTCACGCGCGGGCCGGCCGGCCGGAGAAGGGGGCCGTTCGATTTCCTCTCTCCGTGAAAAAGGATCGTGAGAAACCAGGGGTAACCAACACATTGTTTGCATTTATCTTGAAAACTCCACCCGTGTCTCTCCGGCCATACACAGCCTATATTTCAGTCCCTCGTTCACTCGTTTGCCACCAACATGCCCAATATTCTTAAGAGTCCGGAGGGTAAGCCCCGGCTGGTGTGGCGCAGTGGATAGAGCGTCGGCCTGCTGACTGGAGGGTCCGTCCCGGGTTCGATTCCCCCGGTCAGGGCACATGCCCTGGTTGTGGGCTCAATCCCCAGGAGGGGGTGTGCAGGAGGCAGCCGATCCATGATTCTCATCATGGATGTTTCTTTCTCTTCCTTCCTCTCTGAAATCAATTAAAATGTGTGTGTGTGTGTGTGTGTGTGTGTGTGTATTAAAGAGTTTGAATAGTAAGAGGGAAATGAGTCTCCATTCATTTCAGACATGATATTGATAGGAAGTTGACAAATACAGCACAACAAAGCTACCGCTTTTAACTCCAAATTCAGTTTAGGTGGGTCCATTAATTTGCACTTATTTGACGAGGTAAATCCTTTTATGGGTCACACCGGCACGGCCCAGGGTGACCCCGAGAGGGAGCGGTGGGTGAAGGATGGAGAAAAGACAGACAAGAGGGTGAAAGCTGGGTCTCGGTGGGACACCGCTCCCTGAGAGACAGCGCCAGGGCCCCCCCGCAAGCCGCGTCTTTATTTCACAGCCAGGTTTCCACGAGGCAAAGGAAGGGCTGGTCAAGACACTGACAGCATTCTCATGGGTTTCCGTCCTACTCAACTACACGCACCTGAACCCTATCCAGCCCACGTCACTCAGGCACGTGGGGCCATGTGTTCGGGCCACAGATGCACGCTGACAACCACAGCTGCTGGCTATCGTCGTCGTGCTGGGAGGCCCTGCCCTCCACGCGGGGACCTGCACGTGGCCACGAGAGGAGGCTTGAGCCTGTCCCAACAGGGTAGCCACGCCCCACACTTTGACAGCCACGTTCCTTGCGAGGTACAAGGAAAAAAATACTACTCATCTGTGACACCAACACGCTCGCTCCCCCCCATGACATGTCCTCGCCACACCCGTTCTCAGACGAGCTTTCGGACGCACCTTGTGAACGCATTCAGATCCGGGGGTGGGCAGACACACAGGCAGTTTTCATGACTCCACCGTACAGCGAGGCGGGCATTTCCCTTCGGGACCAAAGAACGTGTCCGTCGGAGGAGATATGGGGGCGACGTGAACTCTCCACGGGGACAGGCGGAGCCCGTGCCTGCCTTACAAGGTTCCTCTGCTTCTGGGCTGGGGGTGCCCACGTGTCTCGGGCTGGGGGTGCCCCGTACACCAGGCGGGAATGGGCGTGGGACTGCCTGTGAGCGATCAGGGGGGCAGCTGGGAGGTGATCTGAGCAGAATCCACGGACAGGAGGGCTCCTCAGACTTAACATCACACAGCCCCGTGGTCGGCAAACCGCGGCTCGGGAGCCACAGGCGGCTCTCGGGCCCCTGGAGGGCAGCTCTTCCACAAAACACCGGGGCCCGGGCGAGTCTGTGGTGGAGACGTGGCGTGAGGAGACGTTTACGTTTAAGCAACGTGGCTCTCCGAAGACGTGCCCATCGTGGTGCTGTGGGTATCGGGCTCTGTGGGCAGGTGAGTTTGCCGACCCCTGGCCCAGCCCCACCGCTCCTGCACCGGCTGCCGGCTCCTGTGCTCTTACTGAACGACACAGTCCCAACCCGAGCGTGTTCCTCGCTGCAGGAACCTCTCCCGTAGACACCAGAGCGGTGCCCGCCACCCCGGTCTCTGGGGATGGCCCCCAGCGAGACGCACCCTGCAGCGAGCCTCTGGCCGGTGCCCTCCGGCTTCCCCCCAGCGAGACCCTGAGCGTCCGAAGCAACGTGCACGGAACCTCACGTCGCCCGCAGGAACCACGTTATATAACCATCGTCAACATTCAAACCCCGCCTGGCAGAACCTCGGGGGGAAAACGGATTATTTCTTTTTCCCCCAAATAAAACTCGGTCTCTCGAAATAGAGAGAGAAAGGGAAAGAAGGAAATGGCCAGACATCTGCCACTTTAAGGAGATTATATAGAAGAAATCAACCCCCAAGTGGACATTTCCTCGCAGGTATCGCTCATGAGGACGGCGCTCCCCTCGGTGGCGTTGGGACGGAGGCACAGGCGAGGTCCTGGCCCCCAGAACATCCCCCAAATTCCCAACGCAGAAGGCACAACGGCACCCGGAACCCCGGTCCCCAGCCCCGAGTCTCTGACACTGAACATCTTAGAAAACCTCAGAGGGAAGGCAGAGGAGGGTGGGGGCGAGGGGGAGAGATCAACCAGAGGACCTGTGTGCGTGCCTATGGGCCTAGCCAGGGGCCACAGATACCAGGGGGTGGGGGCGGGCGTGGGGAGGGGTTTGGGATGGGAACCGGGGAGGGGGGAGGAGGATGAGGACACACATGTGATACCTTCATCAATAAAGAAACTGAAAAACTAAATAAATAAAAGTTGTGGAATAAACAACAACAACAACGAAAGAATTAAAATTAGTACACACCAAAAAAAAAAAAAAAAAAAACACCACAAAACCTTAAATATTGTTATGGCATCTAAAATATTTCCTCCCTCCTCTTGGGAACATCCAACTTTGAAACTCACATAATAAAATGGTACCTCCCATTACAGTAAAAAAAATAATAATAAAATAAAATAAAAAATCTCCCTGCCCCCTCTCCCTGCCCGCTTCCACCCTGGCACGGGGCGATGCTGTGACAGCTCACCATGTCACTCCTGAGGGATACCACCCCTTCCCAGGTCCCCCCTGGCTCGCAGGCCTATGGGGGGACATCCATTCACCTGGCAGGTATTGGGGTGTGTGTGTGTGTGTGTGTGTGTGTGTGTGCAAAGCGCTTCCTCCCGGCCAGGCGGGGCTTGACCTGCTCTAGGTCACAGCTACCTAGGAGGTGGGTCTGCAAGAGGTGTGCATGGCCAGCCAGCCTGACAGCGTGCAGGGAGAGAGGGAGAGGGAGAGAGAGAGAGGGAGAGAGAGAGAGAGAGAGAGAGAGAGAGAGAGAGAGAGAGAGAGAGAGAGGGAGAGAGAGCGCAAACGCATGCATAGTCCAGTTGCAAGGTCCCTGCTTCCCACCCACGGCTCATTCAAGGAGGCAATGCGCCCCGTGGCCCCCCCAAAAACGCACGCCCTAACCCTAACCCTAACCCTAACCCTAACCCGGGCCACGCACGCCCGGGACCTGTCAGCGTCTCCGGTGCTCGCCCGCCCGGCCGCCCGCCCGCAGGGAGCTCCTACCTGCAGCCCGGGGTGGCGAGCCTCCTCCTCGGGGGCCGTCGCTGGCTCTCCCTGCGCCTCGGGGGCTCGGGGGGCTCCTGTCCGCCGCTGGGTGGGTGGTGGTGGTGGGGGTCCCGGCTGGAGCAGCGCAGGAGCGCCCGGCCTGCAGCGCCCGTAGCGGGATCCGATCTGATCCGAGGCTCCGAGCTGCAGATTCAGCTCTGACTCCGGTCTCGGCGGCGCTGCCTGGGATATTCTCCCAGCCCCGGGGTTCCCATTGGCTCCCAACGCCAAACAGATCACACCAGCCTCCCCTCTCCCCTCCCACCCCTGCCGGCCCCCCCTCTTCCCCGCCTCCCGCAGCTCAGGGAACCCACAACCATCGCAGCCACACACGCTCCAGCGTTTTCTCCCCGCCTCCTCCCTGCAGCCCGTGGATTTGCAGCCTCCTGGGCAAGCGGCAGTCTTGTTTTATTTATTTATTTTTTAAAAAGCAGACTTGCCATCCAAAGCTTCTTGTTTATGTGGAGACCTTCTCCATCCCGCCCCCTCCCTCCTCCTCAATCCGCAAAAACCACCCGTTCGCCCCTCAGATCTTCTGTCTTCTTTGGTGGATGGGTTTGCAGTGGGAGGGATGTCCTAAGCCTGGGAGATGTGCCTCCTCTCTCTCTCTCTCTCTCTCTCTCTCTTCTCCTATTATTTGGAATAACTAAGGCCAGTGCAATTAGAAGCACCTGAGCCTTAGACACGACGTGAGAGCTCCAGGCATGAAATCGTGAGTGAATTCCGTGGAAAAACAACAACACACATTGTCCGAGGCTGTTGTCTGCTCCCAAGAGCGCTTTAGCCATCCTCCTCCTCCTCCTCCTCCTCCTATCATCGTCATCATCATCCCTGTATTTGTGTACAGCAGGCAGAGGTCCCTAATGCAAATCAGACTCTTCCCCATCCAGCAAGGACGCCAGACCAGGGGTCGGCAAACTCATGAGCCACCAGGGGCAAATGTCAACAGGACAGCCACTGACATTTCTTTGGAGAGCCACGTTTTTCAAACTGAAACGATCTAGCTAGGCACCTGGTTATGGGCTTAATGAGAGGACTCCTAAGCTGGCCTTTGCTAAAGACTCAAGGGGCCCCAGAGCCGAGGTTTGCCGACCACTGGTATATGCAAACTCAAATAATATAAATGGTAAATCCATTTAAAAATGTGATCAGTCTATAGGAATAGAGATAAAACTCTGGCCCCTCAGCGGAGGAAAAAAAAAATCTTTGATCATGCAAACTTGGCTGGGGAAATTAGGAGTAAAATAACATTTCACTGGGTGTGTGATTGAATAGATTCGCTTTAGTCTTT
This sequence comes from Nyctalus aviator, assembly GCA_036971965.1. Lineage (NCBI taxonomy): Eukaryota > Metazoa > Chordata > Mammalia > Chiroptera > Vespertilionidae > Nyctalus > Nyctalus aviator. The sequence goes on along the minus strand of CM072940.1, from coordinate 2,151,255 downwards.
CTCGCCGGTGCCTCAGGGAATTCGAATGACAATCATTCTTGACCAGAAGCCTTTACCTCTGAAATCATTCTATTTTGGGAAAAGTTTTCAATTAGCAATAATCGCGCCTCGGATACACCTCATTGGCTACGATACTGCCACTGCGCAAAGCTGAAATCATTCTATTTTGATTTGACTTGAAAACAGCATGTCCCCCCCCCCCCCAAGCATTATCCATTTTGTATATTATTTGGCATTTGATATTCTGGGTCCATCCTAAGTCATTGCCCATTCTGTTGCAAAAATCACAGGATCAAAAACAATTCTTTTTTTAAAAAAAATTTTTTTTATGTCTTATTATCACCAGACACATGACCTGCCTGCTTCTCCTCCTTGGGCGCATTCCAGGAATTCTGTCAGGAAACCTACTTTCAAAATGGGCCGACCTGAAATTGGACAAACAGAAATACAAACCAAAGCCACCTCTGGCTGGCGGTGTCTGCCATCACCATCCCACCTCAGAGGGCATGTCCTGATGATCTGAACAATTCCCACCCACTCCCTCTCTTTAGGTCGGCAGTTACGGTAAAAGCACAGCCGGCCATACACCCTGGAGTGCGCAGAGGGCATTTTCCTCGGAAGGTCCCCAACCGCCTTAGAAAGAAGGGAGAGGAGATTCCAGATGGATAACGGGACTCGCCTTGGGTGATGAAGGTAGATAGCAGACAGCAGACGCAGCCTTTCCCTGCTTATCTTTTGGAGATTATCTCTCCACGCCAGCTAGTCAACCAGCAAAAATGCGGTGCTAACAGAGCAGGTTCTGACTTAGAGAGCTGACAGGTCATCACGTCCTCTGAGCGGGCCTGGGAAACATTCATGTGACACGGATTGCCAGGACAAGATTCCGGAAGGTTCTGATCAGGTGCCGATAATGGGTGCTCTCTTAGAATTGTCTTTCTAGAAAAAAGAAAGAAAAAAGAGGGGGGGAGGGACTGCCGAAACTGGTTTGGCTCAGAGGATGGAGCGTCAGCCTGCGGACTGAAGGGTCCCGGGTTCGATTCCGGTTGGGGGCATGTACCTTGGTTGTGGGCATATCCCCAGTAGGGGGTGTGCAGGAGGCAGCTGATGGATGTTTCTCTCCCATCGATGTTTCCAACTATCCCTCTCTCTCTTCCTCTCTAAAACATCAATAAAATATATATATATTTTTTTAAAGGGGACTGGTGAAAACAAGCAGAGGAGTTCTAGTTTCTGCTTGTTATTGTGTCGGGCTCCTTCTAGCTCTTGGTTTCACGGGAGAGGCGGTGGAACTCAAACCCTGAGTATCTCCAAGCCACCGATACATGTTACGCTGCCTATCAGGCCGTGGGCGGCAAACTCATTCGTCGGCAGAGCCAAATATCAACAGGGCAACGATTCGCATTTCTTTGGAGAGCCCAATGTGTTAAACGTAAACTCTATAGGTAGCTACGTTGCGATGAACTTAATTTGGAGACTCCTGAGCTGGCCTTTGCTAAACACTCAAGGGGCCAAAGAGCCACATGTGGCTCGCGAGCCACTGCCCTATAAGGCAACGATCCAAGCCCTCTTTCCTTGGATGAATGAAAAGGAAGACTGGATGAGTCAGGAGTTAACCCTGATATCCAGCGGGTCGGGTGACTAGGGGATATGCTAGTGGAGGGAAGGTCACAGGGGTGGGGTGGGGGGTGGGGAGAAGGAGGTCCCACCCTCCAATTGCAGGCCGCGGGCCAGGTCCAGAAGGTCATCGGGGTGGGCAGCCCAGGTGCCCCGTGGGGGGGAGGGGGCGGCGATTGTAGGGTGGGACCTCGCCCCCAGGGTGTCTGTCCCTCCCCGGGCAGGTCGCTGGTCATGCGGTTTGGACCCCTGACCTTTCCTCCTGAGAGATAACATCGAGGCCTCGGTTGTGTGTCAGCTCCAGGCCCGGGGAGGCCAGGACACCGGCCACGCTGACGTCGGGGCCAGCTGCCTGGAGCGAGGACCTCTGACCCGGTGCGGCCAGTCCATCTGTGGAGGCCTCGGCCCGCAATGGACACCCCTGAAAGCTGCTGACTGTCCTACTGAGATCTCCCCCTAGAATCTCCGCCCTCAGAACCCTTAGGAGGGAGGACCCTCCGGGGGGGAGCGAGTTCTTGCCTTCTCTCCCCCGCTCCGCCACCCCCAGCCCCAGGGACATTGCCATGAGTACCCTCACTCCCAAGCTCCAAGGACCCCTCCTTTGCCTCCTTCACGCGTTTCCTAACACCCTTCCTTCTAGGATAAGGCGACCAGACGCCCTGCTTTGGGCGGGACAGTCCCGATTTCTAACAGTTTGTCCCGCGTCCCGCGGCGTTTAAAAAAAAAAAGTCCAGATGTTTGGGAAGATGGCACAAAGGGGAAGGGAATATAACGGTTTTGGGCGGCCACGCCGCTATGTAGCCAGGATATGAGTCTTACGTTATTTTTTGCTCACGTTGTCATGTTAAACGTTAATAATAACAAGTAATCGTTGAGAAACGAGGATCGAGAACTGCTTATCAAAGGCCGCGTGGTTGATCGGTTGTGAGAATTCGACCACCATTGTTTGGACTTCATGGGGGGGGGGATTGGCAGCGACGAAAACATTTTGTAACTTGTCTCTCAGACGGTACACTTCGTACTGCGTGCTAGTACGCTGGTTAGACAAGTGATGTCATTACAAGTCAGCTATTCGGTTCATTTAGGTAAGTAATTTATTTATTTCATAAAAAAAAAATTTTGTTGCTCCATATAGACCAAATTTTTAATCAAGAACCCCCTCTCCCTTCCCCCCGGTCAATGGTGTCCCACTTTACCAATGTTAAAATCTGGCCACCTTATTCTAGGAATTACTCTTTCTCTCTGTGCGAGTGGCCCACTCCATGCCTCTCTGATCGTGGGGGTCTCGCCTCTGAATTCTTTCCTAGCCGGAACCCGAGGACAGAATTGCTGAACCCAACCCGTGGGTCAGATACCTACAACCTGTACATCAAAATCTCCAAACGACGTTTCCAGGACTCACGGACACCTAGGAATCTATCATCTCCCCACCCACCAATGCCTGGGGCTTCCATGTGTGAAACGGCGTGTTTCTCTCCCGTTCCACAAGGCTCTCCTGCCTAAAAACGCATCGCAGCGATTTAGGAACGCTTAGTAGCAGAAGACGTAGCCCTCCCATGCTCAGAATACATTCTTGGGGCAGGAGCGCGCCATCTGTCACGTCTGTGCCATCCCCGGGGGCCAGGGAGCGCTGCCCCCAGAGGAGCTGGGGAAATGAATCGGGGAGGGAATTCCCTCAGATTCAGCTCGGGCCCGGATCCTCCCCGAGGAGCCTGGGATCAGGTGGCGTAGGGTTTCTGATTCATTAGCTCACGCTTGTTAGCTAGAGCGAGGCCCCCCGCACCACACTGAGCTCTGAGACGTGGATGGGAAGAGGTGAGGAGGGCAGCATGAGAGGCAAGGGGAGACAGAGCCACCTTTGACCTAAAAAAAAAACACGTGTTTATAATGTAGCACCTACGGGAGGGGGCTAAGCTAAGATTTAATAACGCCAGATACAGCCGAAACCGGTGTGGCTCAGTGGATGGAGCGTCGGCCTGCGGACTAAAGGGTCCCAGGTTCGATTCCGGTCAAGGGCATGGACCTTGGTTGTGGGCACATCCCCTGAGGGGGTGTGCAGGAGGCAGCTGGCGGATGTTTCTCTCTCATTGATGTTTCTAACTCTCTATCCCTCTCCCTTCCTCTCTGTAAAAAATCTATATATATATATATATATATATATATATATATATATATATATAAAATGCAAAAAATAAAATAAAATAAAAACCCTTAAAAAAAAAAAAAAAGGAAAGAAAGAAAGAAAGAAACTTCCCCCAAGAAGGAGCTCTTCCTACATGGCCTGTGAACGTCTTGCATCAGAATAACCCGAGGTGCTTTCCGGCATGTGAATCCGGAAATGGCATTTACGTAAATTCCTCCGGAGAATCTCAGCCCCTTGGGAATCTGAGAGCAACTGCCCTGAAGACTTCTCTCCCTGCCTGTCAGCTTCCACGTGGTTGGCATTCAAGTGTCATTTTCAGAAACGTGATAAAGTCAAGGGATGTCTACAGCACACAACACCACTGCTATTTTTAAAAAATGTTTTTATTGATTTTAGAGAGAGTAGCAGGGAGAGGGAGAGAAACATTGATGAGAGAGAAACATCAATCGCCTGCCTCCTGCACGCCCCCTACTGGGGATGGAGCCTGCAACCCGGGCCTGTGCCCTGACCGGGAATCGAACCGGTGACCACTTGGTTCATGGGTTGGTGCTCAACCACTGAGCCACCCCAGCTGGGCTAATACTACTGTTAAAGACTATTCATAGACCCCAAATTGCTTGAAAACTGTCCGCATACTGATATTCCTTCATCGAGGGCAGCGCACGGAGCCAGGGTTCGACCTGCAAACCCACCCATCACCTTGATTTTTATTTATTTTTTTAAAAAAATATATTTTATTGTTTTTTTTACAGAGAACAAGAGAGAGAGACAGAGAGTTAGAAACATCAATGAGTGAGAGACGTCGATCAGCTGCCTCTTGCACACCCCCTACTGGGGATGTGCCTGCAACCAAGGTCCATGCCTTTGACCGGAACCGAACCCGGGACCTTTCAGTCCGCAGGCCGATGCTCTATCCACCGTGCCACACCGGTCTCGGCTGATTTTTAAAAATAGGGTCTCTGTGATGTGATCCATGGTGAAGGACGCCCCCAAATGTCTGCCGTGTGGCCCCAGCCTCAGTCCTGCGAGGGAGGAATGTCCAATCCCTCGTCCCGGGGCTGAGCCAAGGAGATGGTAAATATTTACGGGCTGATGGGAGGGAGCTGGCGAAAGGGCGCCGGACGGCTCCTGGGAGGATCTAGACAAGAACCCCCCCCAACGGCACTTGAACTTGCTCTGTGTTTCTCAGCCAGCTCCGCTGTGCCCTCTTCCCAGCCGTCCCTTCCCCCCTCCCCCCCAACCGCATCTTCCTCGCCCCGCCGCCGCCTTCGGACAAGGACTCCGGGGGAGAGAGAGTTGTGTGTCTTGTTTCGTGACCACATGTTTAGATGACCGGAGTGCCTGTGTTTATCCGAGTCCTTTTAACTCCGAGTGGGCTTATCCCGTCTCGAAAGGCGTCGGCGCTGTGTTTGCTTTGGCTCGGGGAACTTTCTAGAGCATCCACGAGGAGTGTTACAGCAGCAGAGTAAACAGTAGGGTGCATCCACGCGTCAAGTCTGATGTGCCCGGGGCCCGGATTTGGGGCGTGGAGAAACGATTGATATGGGGGAGACTGGGAGACGTCACAGACTTTAACTGCTTGTTTGAAGAGTCAGTTGATGATGGCATATTTGTTGCAAGGATTTGTGTGTGTGTGTGTGTGTGTGTGTGTGTGTTTAACCAGTTGGCTTGCTTGTTGAACTATATATTATTTATTTAAAAATATAGCTGTGTTGATTTCAGAGAGGAAGGGAGAGGGGGAGGTAGAAACATCCACGATGAGAGGAAGGAAGAAGAAGGGAGAGGAGCCGTGTGGGCTGCTGCCCCAGAGCCGTGGTCGGCAAACCGCGGCTCACGAGCCACGGGCGGCTCTCTGGCCCCTGGAGGGTGGCTCTTCCACAGAACACCACGGCCTTTTAAGGATTTGCCGCTGAATAAATCCTATTTATATATTTTATTCTGATTTCCCATAATGTAAAACTATTTTTATAAGGCAACAGTTGGCAAACTCATTAGTCAACAGATCAACAGTACAACGATTGACATGTCTTTGGAGAGCCACATTTTTAAAACATAAACGTCTTCTAACGCCACTTCTTCAACACAGACTCGCCCAGGCCGTGGTGTTTTGTGGAAGAGCCGCCCTTGAGGGGCCAAAGAGCTGCCTGAGGCTCTCGAGCCGCAGTTTGCCGACCACGGTTCTGAGGGGGTCACCAGCCACATTTTCTCTCTTACGCTACTTCACATGGTGTGATTTTTATTGCCTAACATGACAGCCTTGCTAATGAAGAGCCGGTGCCTTAATGAAAAACACAATTCCTCCTTCAATCATTGCATAATATGATGAATGTCATGCCTCTGGAGTGACACCCATTCTTGGGAATATCTGGGAAAGGATGGCCTGGGTGTAACGGTGTGGTCTTTATTTCTAGAGATAACGGAGATGAGCGAGGCAGGCGAGTATAATTTGCTCCCCACGTGAACGATCCTGCCTCCCGCACGCCCCACCCTGGGGATCAGGCCCGCAACCCAGGCCTGTGCCCTGACCGGGAATCGAACCCTGACCTCCTGGTTCATGGGTTGATGCTCAATCGCTGAGCCACGCCGGGTCAGACAGTTCCGGCTTGATTCAGACACAGATACCAGCCGAGGGCTGCCCAGAGATTCCCCTCCAGTTCCCCCGGGGGAGACGATGTGTCAATAGCTGGGTGAGAGGACGACGGACTGGGATGGAACCCAAAGTTGGAAAAATCAGATTTTTTTGGAGTGCTTTCACAACGTTTTGAAAGACGATTAGGGACTATCTCGTGTTGACTTGGGACATTTTGTTTTTCTTCTTTGGGTAATAAGTTCACATTTTGAAGTGGCAAAAATAGCGAGGAGTATGACTTCATGATTCGTAAATCAGGGAAATGAAAGCTGATCGTTTAGCTAAGACTCCTCACCTTGCTGATCAGTCAGTCTCTCCTTGGAGGACCCAGCTAAGGAGGCAGGGCAGACTGGCTTCAGGGGTGGCCCTGTGGTTGAGCTTTGGACCTATGAACAAGGAGGTCAGGGTTCGATTCCCCATCAGGGTGGATTGCAGGTTCAATTCCCAGTATGGGGCGTGCAGAAAGTAGCTGATCAAGGATTCTCTCTCATCATTGATGTTTCTCTCTCTCTCTCTCTCTTCTCTCTTCTCTCTCAAATCAACAAAATAATAGATTTTAAAAATCCAATTTTTCTCTATTCATTCTCTGAACCCAATATTCGGAAATTTCTTGGCTGAGTTTTTGACAAAATGGTTGCCCTGTTTCTGAGAGTAGATGGCCAAGAAGAGTGAAAGCTAATTTTATTTTTTTTATAAATTTATTTTTTAAAATGTATTTTATTGATTTTAGAGAGGAAGGGAGAGGGAGAAAGAGATAGAAACATCCATGATGAGAGAGAATCATTGATGGGCTGCCCCTGCACACCCCCTATTGGGGATCGAGCCCAAAACCTGGGCATGTGCCCTTGGCTGGAATCGAACCTGGGACCCCTCAGTCCAGAGACCGACACAGTCCACCCATTGAGCCACACCAGCCCAGGGCTGAAAGCTAATTTCACACAGAAATCTGAACTCCAAGCCAATGGCCCAGCTAGAAGCATGTCAGGGTTACCAGTGCCGCTCAGAAACGAAGTTATTACAATGACCTTGAACCCAAGACAATCGAGAGTTGGATCCGTCATTCTACTTTCTTACAGAGCTGATGGTGGGAGAATTCTAACCGTGGGTAACTGTAATATTTTTTAAAAATATATTTTATTGATTTTTTACAGAGAGGAAGAGAGAGGGATAGAGAGCTAGAAACATTGACGAGAGAGAAACATTGATCAGCTGCCTCCTGCACACCTCCTACTGGGGATGTGCCTACAACCAAGGTACATGCCCTTGTCTGGAATCGAACCTGGGACCTTTCAGTCCGAAGGCCGACACTCTATCCACTGAGCCAAACTGGTTTGGGCTATAATCCTACCTGTCAATATTCGATCACAAAACTGAATGATCAGGGTAAACACCTACGGGCTGGTTATAAAAATAACCTGGGCTGCCGAAACTGGTTTGGCTCAGTGGATAGAGCGTCGGCCTGCAGACTGAAAGGTCCCAGGTTCGATTCCGGACAAGGGCACGTACCTCGGTTGCGGGCACGTCCCCAGTGGGGGGTGTGCAAGAGGCAGCTAATTGATGATTCTCTCTCATCGATGTTTCTAACTCTCTATCCCTCTCTCTTTCTCTCTGTAAAAAAAAAAAAAATCAATAAAATGTATATTTAAAAGAAATAACCCGGGCTGTCACTCTGTGAAATGATGGAAAAGAGAACAAACTCACGTCTGGGTTTTCACACCAAGAAGCGAGGACACACGTCCCCTGATAAATCCCCGAGGACACAGAGCCACGACCTCCTCTCGCACCCCGTGTTCCTGCCGGCCCCTCGAGACCCAAACCTCTCCCTTCCAGATCCCAGCCTCCCTGACAGTGCTTACGGCTCCCTGACTCCAGCCCGGATAAACGGGCCCATCAATGTCAGGGCCGCTCTGCTCGCCTGTCCGGAGAATAGATGTGTGTACTCCCAGCGGCATTACCCTGTTTATCCCCGTTTATCCCGGGGATAAGCTTGTTTACCTTCACAGATTCCAGGCTTCTGAGCTGAACCAAACGGGCCAAGTTTAAAGGCGGGAGCTCAGGGCGGGTCATGGCCTTGAGACGGCTCTGCTGTGACCGGCCAAGGCCGAGCTAGGGCGGTCCCGGTTCATCTCCTTGGCTCCTGGGCTGAGAGAGAGAGCTGTGGGCGCTCAGGTCTTCTCCGCCACCTGCTGCCTCCTTCAAGCGCTGGCACAGCTGGCAGCTGCCAAGCTGATGAAAGGATGCTTCGGGGTATTGCTGGGCGTGGGGTGAGCATCCTCAGATGCCCAAGGAATTGCTCAACCTCCCATCGGAGCCAAGGACAAAACCCCATGTCACCAGGGCCGCGCCTGGCTAGGCCAGCTCAGACCCGGGTCCGGTTCATTCTCCTGCTTCTGGGAAGTGAGGGTTCTCCTCGAACCCGGGGAAGGCCAGGAAGGCGGAGGCAGGAGGTGAGACGGGGAATGGATCTCTAAGAAATGAGTGCCTCCCTTCACCGCGGCTTGGGAATGAGCTCAAAGTCTGGAAAGCCCAGCGGCTGCTTGCTGCCCCCTGCTGCCCTCCCTGTGGCTAGCAAGCCCCCGGCTCGGCTCACAGCGCAGGAGGAGGAATGGAAGGAAGGATGGGGTCCGGGGCAAAGGATGCTCTGTCCTCCAGGCCCAGGAAATGCCCAGCATCATGGAGCCACGACTCCATCTCTCAGAAGCAGCCACCTTTTCCACTGCAAACGAACCAGAGAGATGTCCCAGGCCTTAGGATATGCTTTGCCCTACGCTAAAATGTGGTTATTTCTGCCGAAACCGGTGTGGCTCAGTGGATAGAGCTTCGGCCTGTGGACTGAAAGGTCCCGGGTTCGATTCCGGTTAAGGGCATGGACCTTGGTTGGGGGCACAGCGAAGTGTCTCTCACATCGATGTTTCTCTCTCTCTCTGTCTCTCCCCCTCCCTTCTGCTCGCTCTAAAAATCAATGGGAAATCATCCTCGGTTGAGGATTAACAACAACAGGTCTTCCGATTTGAAGTCCTCAATAAACATTGGATTAAAATACAGGGTAAAGAATCACTCTAGAAGTGACGCTAAGAAACACACTCCTAAAGAGGGCCCACACTTGTGTGCCTGAAAAGTATTTCTTTTTCCAAATATATTTTATTGATTTTTTACAGAGAGAAAGGGAGAAGGATAGAGAGCTAGAAACATCGATGAGAGAGAATCATCGACCAGCTGCCTCCTGCACACCCCCCACCGGGGATGTGCCCGCCACCAAGGTCCATGCCCTTGACCGGAATCGAACCCGGGACCCTTCAGTCCGCAGACCGACGCTCTATCCACTGAGCCACACCAGCCAGGGCTATGGTTTATTAATTGTTACGTTCTTTTCCATATAAAGTGGAAGAATACCCTGAGGAGAGGATTAAAAAAAGAAAAATGCACATGGGTATTGGACTCCTCGGGAGACAATCAGGAAGCCACCAAGCCGGGCTTTTTACCCAACCGACCGGCATGCGGAGAGGGCCGTGGTCAGCCGTGTGTCCTGACAGCGCGGTCACTCGGATTTTCAGTAACGGCGCTCCTTTCTGAGGGTTATCACAGGACAGCTGAGCAGAAAGACGCTCTGGATTTGAACTTGGCAGAGGACGGTTTGCCAGGACACCGGTCGGTCCAATATGGGACTTGCCTAAGTGTCAAAAGAGGCCGTTTGAAAAGCGGTATTTTCGGTTCATACAAGAATACGCTTTGGAGGTACTTTTCATAGAAAAGAGAATATGTAGTTAATTAGCTTTATTCCCAAGTTGGAGAAATAAGGCCCAGATGTGCCTTCTGCCGCGATGGCTGAACTCCCCAGGGTTACAGTACAGGGCGCGGCCACCGAGGCTCGCAGTGATGAGGACTCGAAACACAGAGTTTATCCTTGTGCTATTTATTTTTTCATATATATATATTTTTATTGATTTCAGAGAGGGAGAGAGAGAAACATCAGTGATGAAAAAAAAATCATTGATCAGCTGCCTCCTGCACGCCCTCCCTACCCACAACTGGGAGCCTGAAACCTGGGCATGTGCCCTTGACTGGCATCGAACCTGGGACCCTTCAGTCCATAGGCCCACGCTCTATCCACTGAGCCACACCAGCCAGGGCTATTGTTTATTAATTGCTGTATTCTTTTCCATGTAAACAACTGTAAACTTACTTTTCTCCCACCCTGTGTAGTTCAGTTCCACAATTCTAACGATGCTCACTTATTAAAATAGTTACAATAAATATTCTAGAGGTAAAAAAAAAATAATAATAATAATTTACTGATTTTATGAAACATGAAGCATCCCGTCATGTTTAAGAGTTTTGAAAGGTGGATATATGCTTTGGTCTGGTTGCTAGACTTCTGATGTCATATCTACCTATATTTCACATGAGCGTTAAATAACAGGGACATGGAATGTGTATGTGAACATGTATTTAAATGTACATGATGCTTCCCCCCCCTCCCCCGCTATTTTGGTTTTTGCCTTAAATTTATGAATAGGTGCCCTCGCCAGTTTGGCTCCGGGGATAAAGCGTTGGCCTGCAGACGGAAGGGTCCTGGGTTCGATTCCAGTCATGGACCGGGCACGTGGAGGAGGCAACCAATCGATGTGTTTCTCTCACATAAATATGTCTCCCCGTCTTTCCCTCTCTCCTCCACTCTCTCTAAAAAACAGAATCTATGGGAAAATATTCTCAGGTGAGGATTAAGCAAAAATAATAATAAGTTGCAAATATTTGTCCATAACATAGCCAACAAGCTTCATTTAATGTGAATTGATTGATTGGTTTTAGAGAAATCTAAACATATTTAATTTTAAACAACCAATATCATAACCATCATTGCATTTTTATTGAATTACACTTGCACTGTTTTTTTTATTTTGGTGTTTGACTCAGATATTTGTATCTATGTTCATAGATCACGCATACTTCTTGCAAATGAGAATAAGCTAAAATGTATTTTTGCTCCTGCTATAGTGAAGCAATAAAATGCAAGTCATAGGATCGTATATATAATGGCCTTATTTTCATTTTCACAAGGCCTGATCCATGAATACATCTGCAGAAATATAGGGGGAGAAAAAAACACGGAAAGATGCAAATCAAACCACCAGTTTTGCTTTTCTGAGGGATCAGAGAGAAGAATGAGAGAGTAGAAAACCTTTTAGTCTCCCAGGGATATTTTGCGTGACTCTAGGTGGCTCGGTTTGAAACGAATGAGACATCGTGCACGTCTTATGGAATGAAAGAGCATGCTATATTTTTTTAAGAAAAATAAAATTAAACAAAATACTCATGACGACTTCCTTTCTCCCCGGGAAAGCCCTCCGAAGCAGCTACTACCAAGTGGTAGCTTCTGGCCAAGCGACCATCTGAGATGGAGCTTCTCATCCAAACCTCTCAGGGGGTGGCATTATCTTCATTTTACAAGTGAAAAAACATGACCGGTGCCCAGATTTCATCAACAGGTGGTGTTGCTGGGTTTCCCCACTCCAAACCCAGGCAGTCCTGCTGGGGTCCTCTGCGATGCGTAGCCAAATTATTGTTCCCAACGGTGTCTGTCTCTCTCAGGCCTTGCTGTTGTCTCTCTCTCTACATTGTGGTCCATGAGCTGTCAATCAAACTATCTTGTCCGCCAAGCAATGCTGGCCCATGAGCTGTCAATCAAATAATCTTATCTGCCAAGCACTGCTGGCCCGTGAGCTGTCAATCCAACAATCTTGTCCTCCAAGCTTGATGAATCGGGGACAGAAATCCTGTTTCCAGGAGGCACATAGGGGGAGACGGACCCCCACAATCATGACTACGTTATAACAGTGTTTTCTGTTACTTCTTCTTTACCTGTCCCTCCTCCCTGAGACAGGAAGGGGAGCTCTGGAATACCACAGATTCACGTTCTTCCCCCCACCCCAACACTCTGCTCCCGCCCTCCCTCCCCCAGGGCTCCCAACCTTCCCTGGGGACCCCCATGGATCGCTCTGACCTCCCAGCAGCCCTCACTTGTCCCCCAAAGGACCCCCTTCGATCTGCAGGTCGCTGGGATCGCTCCCACATCTGGGACTCGTCACAGGCTCGCCTTAACCACGAGCACGTGTGGAGTCACCCCGCAGGACGGCCGGAGACGCTCGGCCCGGAACATTGTCCCTCCTCACAACAGCCTCTGGAAGCAATTAAGAGAAGACGGTTCCCATCGCGAAGCCTTCGGCAAGATATTTATGATGTAGAGACAGACAGACACGCGCACACAGGCCCAAGCGAGCACTTCTCCCTCCCCTCTCTCTCCCTCTCTTTCTCTCAAGGGCAAAGGAAGAGGACTATTTCTTCAGAAGATTCCCGAATTAATGACGGGCCATCGATGCAAATGCACGGGATGCCCACGAATCAACGAGGGGTCTTTCTCCCACGGTCTAGTTTAAAATCAGGCGTTGTCTCCGGGAGAAACGTCTCCCGTGGGTGTTTTGATGTCACGTGTGTGGACAGATAAAGATTTTTATAAAAGGGAGGAGGGCATGGGCCGCAGTTTCCCGAGCTGGGTCACCGAACACCTCCAACTATTTTTCCAAAGCTCTGGGATGGGCAAAAGCCAGAACTGCCTTGGCCAAGCACTTTCCCCCTTAATTTTAAAAGCCGTGTGCATTAAAGGGAATGCCATCCGTATATTTCTTTTTTTATTATATATATATATATATATTATTGATTTTGTACAGAGAGGAAGGGAGAGAGATACAGAGTTAGAAACATCAATGAGAGAGAGTCATCGATCAGCTGCCTCTACTGGGGATGTGCCCGCAACCAAGGTACATGCCCTTGACCGGAATCGAACCCAGGACCTTTCAGTCCCCAAGCCGATGCTCTATCCATTGAGCCAGACCGGTTTCGGCTCATCCGCATATTTCTGATGCATTTACACTTAACGCCTCAGAACATTGTCTTGTCAGAGGCGTTGAGCCCTCAACAAGGCTCGGGAGCCCTCACAGCAGCACACAAGCATGCACTCACACACGTGGGCGCACAAGAGAACCCAGACATGTGTCCGTGGCTGCTTAGAATTAAGAGTCACTGTAGCCTGGCCGGCGTAGCTCAGTGGTTGAGCGTCGACCTATGAATCAGGAGGTCACGGTTCGATTCCCGGTCAGCGGGCTCCATCCCCAGTGTGGGGCGTGCAGGAGGCAGCCAATCCATGATTCTCTCTCATCATTGGTGTTTTTATCTCTCCCTCTCCCTTCCTCTCTGAAATCAATAAAATATATATCCTATAGATGATAAAAGGTAATATGCCAATCGGCCAAAGGGCGGAACTACCAGTTGCTCAACCACTGAGCCACCCTGGCCGGGCTGCACTCAGAGCTTTTCCCCACAGGGCTCTCTGAGCTGAAATTAAGGCTTCACGGTCAAGTCCGAGAGGCACCCTCCCCGGAGGCAGGCGGCTGGCCTGGGCTCACTCAGCCTCGCTGGTGCGAAGCCACGTCCTGGCCCGAGACAAAAGGGAGAGTCCCTCCCTGTCCCGGTCCCAGGAGGCTCATTTCCTGCCCGGCCCGGCCTGCGGCTCCAGGGCCAGAGCCCGTCATGGCACACCCAGGGCGGATGTGAGCAGGGCCGGCCGGTGCCCTGGTGGCTTAATGAGTTTCTGGCCCCGACCCGGGCCGCTCCTGCCCATCACCACCTCCCCCCTCCTGGTTCTCACACGTGGGGACACGCTGTGGGCCATCTCACCGGCGTCTTCTTGGATCCCGTTGCTTCTGGAAGCTTCCCTGGAGCTGACTGACTAGGATTTCTGACCCAGGGAGGGGTGTGGGGGGCCCCTCGGGGATATTCTTAGACATCCTGGGGATTTAGTTTTTCCAGAAATGAGGAGCTACAAGAGGAACAGTGTCCTAGCACTCCGTGGTGGGCAAACTGTGGCTCGAGAGCCACAGATGGCTCTCTGGCCCCTGGAGGGCGGTTCTTCCACAAAACACCGCAGCCTGGGCGAGTCTGTGTGGAAGACGTGGCGCGTAGAGACGTTTAAGTTTGAAAAATGTGGCTCTCCAGAGACATGTCCCTCTGCCCACTAAGCTGTGCTGGTGACTGCGGCCTCACTAGGAAGCACAGGATTTAGGAGAGAAATCTGAATCGATGAACTTTTGTTACAAGAACTTGGGCAACTGAGCAAGTCGTTTACCCGATTTCATCAGCGTTCCATAGCGTTATTATTATTATTTTTTAAATATATTTTATTGATTTTGTACAGAGAGGAAGGGAGAGAGATAGTTAGAAACATTGGTGAGAGTCATCCATCAGCTGCCTCTTGCACACCCCCAACTGGGGATATGCCCTCAACCCAGGTACATGCCCTTGACCGAATCGAACCTGGGACTTTCAGTCCCCAAGCCGACGCTCTATCCATTGAGCTAAACCGGTTTCAGCCATAGCGTTGTTTTTCAAGGCGGCTGAGAGGACAGGGATGTTGGAAGCCTTGAGCATGGTTAGCACCTGGCACCCAATTTCCTGTAAAACCGTCATCATCGAGGTCATTACTAAGAAACATGCACATTCGCCGCGCTCTGTCCCCCTTTTCCTTGCGACGTGCCCGCCCGGAACCCAGGTCTCTGAGTCCCTATCGCTTAAGGTGGGACAAACATCCTAGACACACTGCCCCCACCAGCCAGGGCTCTCTGCTCCCCTCACAGCCAAGGTGGCCAGGTGTACTTCAGCTGCCTGGCCGCTAGGTGTCACACTTGCTAAATAGTTAGAAACGGACTCGGTTTTTCCATCCCGAGGACTCAGAAACCACATTGATTTGCTCTCTTTTTAAATGAGGGCATTTCTTGGGTCACATGATCTCACGCACCTAGGGGAAATAATGAACAACGTAAGCTGATGAACAAAAACAGACCCAGAGACAGAGAAGCAGCGATCAGACTGTCCAACCTCAGAGGGAAGGCAGGGGAGGGAGGGGGGAAGGGGGAAGAGATCAACCAAAGGACTTGTGTGCACCCAAAGGAGCCTAACCAGTGGTCATGGACAACAGGGGGGTGGGGGCGTGCACGGGGAGGGGTTTGGGATGGCAATGGGGGAGGGAGGGGTAAGGATAATTATGTGATACCTTCATCAATAAAGAAATTTAAAAAAATAAAGTTTTCAGCGACTTTGATACTTCTCTCAGGAGGGTCACATTGCTACTAGGGTAGAATGTTCCTATCTGTAGACAAATATTATGTGAGTTTGTGCCCGTATCAGTGGTTTCATTCAAAGATAAAAAGTGACAGGCAACCATTTATTTTATTTTCAACTTTCTTAAAATTTTTATTTATTTATTTAATCCTCACCTGAGGATATTTTTCCATTGATTTTTTTTTTTTTTTTTTTTTTTTTTTTTTAGAGAGCGGAAGAGAAGAGGAGAGACAGAGAAACATCGATTGGTTGCCTCCTGCCTAGGCCGGGAATCGAACTGGGGACCCTTCCGTCCCCCAGGCCGATGCCCAATTCACTGAGCCACACTGGCTAGGGCGGGTGTGTGTGTGTGTGTGTGTGTGTGATGGTTTAAACGGCTCCTCCCCTTTTATGGGTGCTCTCCGAGCGTTCTCTCTTCTCTCGGCTGTCACGAGAAGTCAAGACTTTACAAAAGCCACGAGATTCTGCCTCTTTTAATGAAAGATAAAACAACGATATAAACATACACAAATTTACAGGGAAGGAGGGAATCTGCCGGAATCCACGGCGGAGGGGGGGCGTGGAGAGGTGTTTCGTATTTAAATACGTTATAAAAATAAATGCAGGGGCGGGGACCGCGCACGTACGGACGACAGACGGACGTGGGTGCTTGTTTCTGCGATGACATCGGTGCAAGGAGCCTTCCCGGGCAAAGGGGTCGTCACGTAAACTCTATGTGAAGCTGTCGGCGCCTGACAGAAAAACTGACTGTTTTTCTTCGACAGTTCTTCCAGTTCAGCGACGGATTCCGTTTCCGGGGAACTGCATGTCTAGCGGAAGCGTTGAGGGGAAGAAAAAGAAAAGGGGGAAGGGAAAGGAAAAGGCGCACGTCACTTGAACTTGATAAAAAAAAAAAAAGGAAAAGACACAGAGCCAGCTTAGGACGTGGAGGAAGGAAGGAGGCCGGCCGCCTTCACAGAGGACGGGAAGGCGTGGCGATGGCGGAGTCCCGAGGAGAGGGCGCGCGAAGGAAGCACGACAACGCGGGCCCTCTGCTCATGCAACATCTCGGCCCAAGGTCCTCGGCTCGGGGTCACAACGACAACGAGAGAGCTGCAGAGTGCGGGCGGCGGCTCGGTCTGCGTGTCCATGCGACAGGGCGGTCCCTTCAGCTGGACTGGACGAGGCTCGTTAACCTCTTGGACGTGAGGGACTTGCCCTGGGGGAGAAAAGAGAGACGGGACAACACGGTGCCATCGCTGAGAACCCGCTTGCAGGTGAACGCCGATGCCCCCCCGCGGCCCGCTTTTGGGTGAGCGCGGAACCCTCTGGGTACGTCTCACGTTCAGACGCCACGACCAGCGTCCCCTCCCAGCGGCACATGGGACACGACGACCCTCCTCCCTCCCGCCCGCCCGCCCGCCGCCTCCCCGTTGCAAACAGACGGATGGGTTCACAGCACAGAGAGAGGAGCAACTCAGAAAACATGTCCATCCACGTCCCATCCAGGCTGAGCGATGGTGCGACACCCAGGGGAGAGCCACTGACGATCAGCACGGTACAAGGAGACCCGGTAAGCTGCCCTTCCCCCACCCCCCACCCCGAGAGAGAGCGACCCCTTAGTGCATGCATTCTTGCTCGGCTGCTGGAATTGGTGCAGCCGTCTAGATCCGTATCGAGACGGGCACAGCGGGTGAGTTAATTACGTAAGATGTGCTTTTTTTTGATGGCGTGGTGGGTGGGACGCTCAAGATTCAGCCTGTCCCTCATCCTCTAGAGCAGCGGTCGGCAAACTCACGAGCCCACAGAGCCAAATATCAACAGCGCGACGATCGAAACGTCTTTGGAGAACCACATTTCTTAAACTCAAACTCTATAGGCAGGTGCATTGTTATTAACTTAATCAGGGGACTCCTAAGCTGGCCCTTGTTAAAAAAAAAACTCAGGGGGCCAAAGAGCCGCAAGTGGCTCTCGAGACGCAGTTTGCCGACCACTGCTCTAGAGTAATGGAGAGAAAGGTGCCAATTATACTTCTTAAGGAAAGGGGCCCTCTGCTCCTTACTTCAAACTTGAGGCGCCTCCCTGTCTTTCCCTACCTCATTTCCTCCAACCCCAACCCCAAGGAAAATCCCTTACTTGGTGATTCCACATATTGTGTGAAGGCCTAGAATACATCTTCATTTTTTGGGGGGGGCACTCCAAAGTCGTAAGGACAAAGGTGTACAGACACGAATCCACAGAGGAAGGAGAGAGAAGCTACACTTGCTTGGTGTGTTACTGCTGTAAAAATACACAGCAGTCTTTCCCAATCTACAGGCTGCCAAACAGACTCAGGAGAAGGGGGGGAAAAAAGGGGGGGGGTTTCATTTATTTATTTTCCTAAATATATTTTTATTGGTTTCAGGGAGGAAGGGAGAGGGAGAGAGGGATAGAAACATCGATGAGAGAAACTCATGGATTGGCTGTCTCCTGCACAACCCCCCCACTGGGGATGGAGCCTAAAACCCAGGCATGTGCCCTAACCAGGAATCGAACTTTGACCTCCTGGTTCATAGGTCGATGCTCAACCACTAAGCCACGCCAGCCTGGTGTGGAATAAGTAACTTTTCCTGGGAGGAAAAGAGGCATGATAGGGTGAGGGATGGGGGTGACACTGGTCACACCCTAAATTAACTAACTAGAGGCCTGGTACACGAATTCATGCATGGGTGGGTTCCCTCACCCTGGCCAACAGAGTAGGTCCATTAGAGAAA
Source organism: Nyctalus aviator (assembly GCA_036971965.1). Classification (NCBI taxonomy): domain Eukaryota; kingdom Metazoa; phylum Chordata; class Mammalia; order Chiroptera; family Vespertilionidae; genus Nyctalus; species Nyctalus aviator. Next base: position 2,132,966 of record CM072940.1, on the reverse strand, counting down.
ATGAGAAAAGCATAGAAAAATATTACAAGAAATAAACATTATATGAAATACAGCTATTTATATACTAATATGTCACCTGCTTTTTATAGAAACTATGGTTTGTTAAAAACCGACATTACACTATGCATAATATGATGACTTATTATGAGTAACATGTACATTAAAATAATTATATGTTGATCGATTAGCCATGCTATCCATGTTTCTTCTCATATAATGTTTTGTTCACGTTCATTGCATATAGTGGGTAAGAAAATCAATTTAGAAAGATGTTAACAACATTCAGAAAATAATTGAATATTATAGATCAGAATATCTCAGACTGCGTTGCACATAACAAGGATAATTTTAGTTCTAAACACATATAGTTTATATATTATAGAATTTAGTTCTATGCAGTACCAATTACGTAGCAGCACACACAATCACGTGTGCATTACTATGTCAAATGTGGGTGGCAAAAAAGTAAAGATGAAAGCCACTACTCTAAAAATCTAATTTTTAATCGCTGCATAATATTCTACCAGGGAGAGATGCCCGGATGCATTTAAGAAATTCACAATTGTACATTCAGACTGTGTCTTACGTCTGACATTTATAGGATGCAACTGACTCTTGCATGAGTGTGGACACCTGGGTTTCTTAAAATAATTTATAAGAAGTTGAATTACTGATTAAAAGCGAGAGGTTTTGGAAGGTTTGGCGCATTCTGTAAAGTTTCATTTGAGAAAAGCGATCAGCAGTGACCCACGTGGCAATTTCAGAACGGATGATGCTACGGGGGCAGCGGTTCTCAACCTTCCTAACGCCGCCAGAAAACACAGATGTTCACATTGCGATTCATTCACAGGAGCAAAATTAGTTATGAAGTAGCAATGGAAATAATGTTATGGTTGGGGGTCACCACGACATAGGTGACCATGGCATGAGAAAGGTTGAGAACCACTGGACCAAGGAGAAATGAAGATCTATTGTCCGACCTACACAGGCTACACAGTCTGGTACATCTCAGAGCAATTGCACCTAAAATTGCTTTCTCAGGCAAGTTATCACCACGAGCCGCTTCTGTTTCAATAAAATAATACAACAAAATGATAAATGGGATGGTTCCCGGTCCCTAAGAGGAGAAGGAGGAGAAAAGACTCAGAATCAGGGATGGTGTTGGAGGAAAGATATCTATTTGGCTTCCCCTTCCCATCTCCCTTAAGTTGCCGTATTATGTTTAATTCTATTCCATTCTCGTCTTACGGATAATGTTCTGTCGGCATTCTATTCTGAAAGGATGAACTGCAGACAATTCTTACGCAATATACGGAGCATGGTGCCATCTTCTCCGCCAGCATCTTGAGGTGTCTCTTTTCCCTTCCCTTGACATGTTACGTGAAAGGTCAGAGATGGCAACAGATCCCACCAAAAATGGTGGCAAGTTTCTTAATGTGGCTCATTCCCGGGGGCCCGGCGTGTCCCAGCCCTTGACTTTGTGCAACCCCATCGAATGCTCCCAGCACACACTGCTTTTGACTGTCTTTCCCAATCTCTGCACACGGTCACAACATGCAATTTGTAAACACAGCGGACTGACATTCCCCACCGAAAAGATCTGGGAGAAAACTAGAAGCAAAAACCACATCTTTGTTGAATCCAATTGGCTGACATTTCAACACACACACACACACAACTCCACTGAACTGGCCATCACAGTAGAAGCCACAATACACACACACACACACACACACACACACACAGGTACACACAGCAGCAGCAGCAGCATGGGGCTAACCACACAAGTCCACAGACAATGCAGACGGACTGGAGTAGAAACCAAGAGAGTTCTACCTCTTTTCACAACAGGTTAGTGCTGGCCCTCAGTGTTGGAGTACAGTTTTTATGGCATGGGAAAATGGGGAGATTCCTGCCCTACAAAGATAAATGTGTTCAAGGCTTTAGTTTGAGCTCGCACAAGGTCGACACGTTCCAAAGGCACTGGGCACAACACAAAGAAAAGAAAAGGAGGAGAACCCGCCCCCCACACACACACCAAAACACAGGGCTAGAGGCTGAGGAAACAGTGGCATAAACACAACTGTCCTCCTGCATGATGTAAGCAACAACTGTCAACAGCTTTCCTGAAAAAGGAAGGAGGAGAGAGGCCTGGTGGCTGGCCAAGGAGGGGCGTTAGCGTGTCACCGGCCACCCAGTCTTTGGCTGTCAACTGCTTTCTAGGCCGTTTTCTCCCTACAGACGTAGAAAGAACAATCAAGATTGTTCTTAATCTTCTCAGCATTACCAAAAGCCAAGGGCAAGATCGTAGAAGCGCATGTACTCTCTCTCTTAAAGAAAGGGGGAGCGTGAGCAAAAAGAAAAAATGTAAGCAAACAACGATTGCTTCATTTGACGTATTATAATACAGGCTTCTTTGCAAACCTTCGTTGGACTGATACATGGAGATGGCCCATAGGAGACATCGTTATCTCTACCCAAGGGGAAGGTCTGAGACCCAAGGGGAAGGAGAAACCAAGTTCTGGATCCGAATCAAGGCAGTACCAAGGCTGTTCCATCCAAGTGGGAGAGACGGGTGAGAAACTGGGGACACAGCTTCATTGGACGGAGGGAAGGGGTGGTCCTCACCAAAGAAGACTTACCACATTCTGCGCAAATTTCTCAAAAGATGTTCTGCGGTCCATGGAGGGTTCCGACTTACTCGTGCGGGGTGGGGCAAGGCAAAGGGAAAGAGGGAACGTGAAAAAAAAAAAAAAGAAAGCAAGAAAACGGAGCAGAAAGAGACAGGAGATGAAATGATAAAAAACACCAAATCATGACCTAAATCGCAGGGACCGACCGGGAGGGGCCAGAGCTGCCAAGGAAGGCCTCCTTTTGATTAAGGACTTTATTTTTATTTTCTCATTATTTGTTAAGCTATTTTTATTGATATCAGAGAAGGGAGAGGGAGAGAGAAAGAGAGAGAAACACCCATGAGGAGAGAGAATCGTGGATCGGCTGCCTCCTGCACACCCCACACTGGGGATCGAGCCTGCAACCTGGGCCTGTGCCCTGACTGGGAATCCAGCTGTGACCTCTTGATTCATGGGTTGAGGCTCAACCCCTGAGCCATGCTGGCCGGGAAATGATTTTATTTTAAACATCAAAACTCCTCTTGTGCAAACAAAATGGTGGGATTTCAGGTAAAATTCAACTGCACTGAAATGAAGAAGATACACTGACCCGGAGACGTGTGTATGCTGATGTTTGCAAAGTCCTAAGTATTTGAAAATCTAGGGGTATTCCTAAAAACTTTCTATCGGGACCAGATTGCTGTAGAGAACTACTCATCTTATAAAGCATTGCTATCCGGTAGAAATGTCTGAAGTTCATTCTATGCTGTCCAGTATTTCAGAAGCCTTTACCTGTGATCACGGAGTACTTCACATTCGGCTAGAATTCTGTGTAATCTCAATGGACTTCCATTTAAGCTTAAACACGCCTACGTAGCCAGTGGCTGCTATACTGGATGATCTGTCTACAGAGGACTTTGAAAAATCCCATCAGCCTAACGGATAATCCTGCAGTATGGAAAATGACAGTTGTGTCTCAGAAGTTAAAGAAGCTACGAACTCTTTTAATACTAAGAAACAACGAGTGAAGATGTTTATGTCCAGAGAGTACATATCATGTTACATGGATGAGACAGGGTACTCTTGACAGGAAGGCTTTGAAGATACACATTCATTGAATGAGGTATACTGAAATTCTTCCTTATGTGGGTGGGTACTATCTTAGGTGCATAAAATTCATTGTGGGGATGCTGAATGGTTCAGACTAAATATCAAATTAAAAAAATATTCAGGAGACAACATCCCTACATTTTGACAGCTACCGCTGAAAAAAAAAACAATGAGTAGTTTTAGTTATGGGGTATGTGGCTAAAAACATATATTCTAGTTTACTGTGAACAAAGGAAATTTGCTTAATGAAATCATCCTTTTCCTTTCTTTATTGCAATTTTAAAAAATATATTTGATTTCAGAGAGAAAGGGAGAGGGAGAGAGAAACATCAATGAGAGAGAATCACTGATAGGCTGCCTCCTGCACGCCCCCTACTGGGGATCGACAACCTGGCATGTGCCCTGACCGGGAATTGAACCATGACCTCCTGGTTCATAGGTCGATGCTCAATCACTGAGCAACAACGGCTGGGCTGTTGCAATTTTTTATTTCCTTGAACTAGGCATATAAAAGACTAACATGAACCATAAAAAACAGCTTAAAAAAAAAAAAAAAACTTTGTAAAGCAAGAACAACTACAGAAACAAAACAAAACAAAAAAAGAAAATAAGCAATCAACAAACAGAAGCCGAGAGAACTTAAATGGCTCTTATGAAAGGCAGAGGTTTGGGGAGGGTCTCGGGGTGTGTTCACTTACCCTCTGTCCACTTCCCTGGGGCCCCACGAAGGCCACCTAGTCCAACGAATTATAACCGAGAACCCGATTTTAAGAGGTCGCAAAGAACCGGTACCTTTTTCTTCGCCTGCAGAAGCTCCTGGTAGGCACTGGATCGTATAAAACGTGGGTATGAATCGCTTTTCATCAGTTTGTAAATGTGCTCCTGGAAAGAAAGAACGGTCAGGGCGCGGCTTCGTAACTTCTCAGGGGAGACCTAGCGCCGTGATCAGAGGACAACAGATTGTCGGAAAACTCATCCGGAAGCAGCTAGAAACAAAGCAGGACTCTGCTGCTGAGAATACCTTCTGTTGACAGAACAAGCAGACCCTCAAGTTCATTATGTTGTTCATCAATCCACTTTAAAACTGGTTGAGGGGCTACGCGGAATGTAAATCACCCCCCCCCTTTTTTTTTTTAAGAAAAAAAAAATATGGAGTTTCGTTAATAGAATGTCCTAAAGTGATACTAAATCAAGTTGTTGGTTTCCACGGATTATGGGGGAATTTAAATCAATCTGCTGGCGCTTCAAACTACGCCAGGTTGAGATGTAGCGTTTTGAACCCTTTGGGCGTGTCTGGATGTCCCAATCTCTTCTTATTTGAAGAAAATATGTAATTTTTTTAAAAAAATATATATATATTTTATTGATTTTTTACAGAGAGGGAGGGAAAAGGAGAGTTTGAAACATCCATCAGCTGCCTCCTGCACCCCCCCACCACTGGGGATGGGCCCAAAACCAAGGTACATGCCCTTGACCGGAATGGAACCTGTACCTTGGTTGCGGGCACATCCCCAGTAGGGGGTGTGCAGGGGGAAGCTGATGGATGTTCTAACTCTCTATCCTTCCTCTCTGTAAAAAAATCAGTAATATATATATATATATATTTTAAATTATATATTTTCTCCAAATAAGAAGAGATTGGGACATCCAGATATTCTCAAAGGCAGCTGATGGATGCTTCTCTCTCATCGATGCTTCTAGCTCTCTCTCCCTCTCCCTTCCTCTCTGAAAAAAAAAAAAAATCAATAAAATACATTAAAACAAAACCAGGAACAAATGTTCCCATAAAACCACACACATTGACAGAACACTCCCGGGCTTTTCAATACAGCTCACTCTCCAGGGTCTCCGTTCCCTCCTGGATGGATCAATGGGAGCATGTGACACACAGTGGCCTACGCTGGAGGGTCAGACACGGCTGCCAATGACAAGAAAAACAAAACACAAGTACCTCCACCGCCCCCAGCTCCGTGGGAGCACGCGTGGGACTCACCACGAGGCCCGCCGGGCACCCACCTGAGCGTCCTCAAACGTGTACCGCCCGGGCTCCTTCACATTCTGCGTGGTCTTGTCGTAGCTCTTCGAGTCCAGGTTGATGGCGCTGGGGGCTCCCGGGGCCAGGAACTCCTGCCATATCTCCTGGACCCGCGAGGGGACTTCCCGGATGGGCCTCTTCTTCAAGTCCTCCACCGCCAGCCAGAACCTGCAGGTGGTGTGACACCGAGCGTTCAAATAGGTGGGGGTGATGTGTACAACAGAGGGGCGGGACGTGGGTCCCTCTCTCACCAACGGCTTGGTGGGGCTCGGCTTTCAATGTGCAAAGAAAAGAGTTGCCCCTACAGTTTCATCTCAAGTTATCCCCCCCTCCACTTTGGGTTGATTTTTTTAAAATTGACTTCAGAGAGGAATGGGGAGAGGGAGAAGGAGAGGGAGAGGGAGAGGGAGAGAGAGATGAGGAAAAGGGTGAGGGAGAGGGAGAGGGAAAGGAGAAAGAGGGAGAGGGGGAGAGGGAGGAGGAGGGAGAGAGAGAGTGAGAGTGAGAGAAACATCAATGATGAGAGAGAATCACTGATCGGCTGCCTCCTGCACGCCCCCTAGTGGGGATGATGCCCGCAATCTGGGCACATGCCCTTGACCGGAATCAAACCCGGGACCCTTCAATCTGCAGGCCTACGCCCTATCCACTGAGCCAAACTGGCTAGGGCTCAAGTTATTTGACACAAATACCCGATCTCTTTTTTTTTGTAGACCTTCCTTGAGAAGCCACATGCCAGGAAGACCACTATTCATAAATAGTCGACATTTTCATTTCACTACAGAGATACTATTGGCCGTTTTCCACTTTGCCAAACGCTTCTCTAAGGAGTCCGTTTCAAATGCACAACAATGTATACCGTAAAAAGACAGGGTAAAAAATATGCCGCCATGAGGGACTGGTCATGTTGGACAGACTTTGCCTTATTTTATCTTTTTTTTTTCTTTTTTCTTCTTCTTCCTCCATCAAGTGGCAGGAATTCCGTGGGCTCCGGTCATGCCCATGATGGTGGCGGGAGAGTCGCTGACCCGTTACATCCTACACAACCGGGCCCGGACAGGCGGTACCTCTGGCTTACAGCATACTGTCGGAAAACCGCGTCTTACCTTAAGTTTTCGGAGCTGAATTCTGACTCTAGAAACTTAAGAAACTGCTCTCTCCCCACGGGGTCTTTCAACGCTTCGTCCATGCCAAACCCCCACCGCTTGACCCTCTGCTGGCTCGGTTCTTTGCTGGAGGAGACAAAAACCCAAACCCAACACATTCCTCTCGGTACCAGCCCTGTTTCCTGCCATTACACATTTCCTCTCAGAACCATAGATGTCTTGGCATTTCCGTCTTTAACTGAACTTTTCGGGGGGAGGAAAAAAAATATCTTAGGACCATGGCTCTGAATGAAATGGCCGTGGGGTGGACGCTTCTAGGCATCAATGATGAAGTCTGGGGTCCGTGCATGAGACCAGGGAGTCCTAAGTGGTGCTTTGGCTTTCTGAAGAGTCCGTCTCGTGCCGATTTCTCTTAAGAGTAAGGTCCTTTTAGTTTTAAAATTGAATGTATACAGGCATCTACACTAATAAAAGAGAACGATGCAAAAACTGACCGTACCTTTGTGACGACCACCAGCCAATCAGGAGTGAGCATGCAAATTAACCCAACAAAGACGGTGGGTTAAATTGCATACACAGGCGCCAAGCAGCTGGGGACGGGGGTCTCTGGGCAGCATGGGAAGGTGGGAAGGCGGCTGAGGGCTGTAGCCAAGGTGGTGCTGGCAGCCAGGGGAAGGAAGGCCCATTCTTGCACAAATCTTTGTGCATCGGGCCTCTGGTATAATTATACTGGGCTTAAGTAAGTATGGATTTAGCATTCATTTTTACTTAAACACATGGGCCTTTGTGACTACGTGGTTTTTTTCAGGTAGCTAAGACAATAAGCTGAAGAACCGAAGATCCCAATTCTGACTGGTCTACCTCCATTCTGCCCTAGTCTTTTGGAAATGCAAGTTCAAATATCTAAGGTTCAAAACCAGTACCTTTATAATAAGAGCTTTATACCCTGGGCTAATGGAGACACAGAGTAAAACTACGGCGACCACTACCCAGCTATGGCGATTCTTCCCGTTGAACCCAAACCCTGAAATAATAAGCGAAGTATTTCGAGGAAAGAGAAAATGGCACTTACCTTGCTTCAAGTTCCCAGAAAGTAGTATCATCGGACAGCCACGGGTTGGAAGGGTCGGGCGGCACAAAAAATGGGTCGTAGTCTAAATACTGCTCCGTGTAACTCAGCAGACTGGAGGGAAGAGACACATCCGCCTCCCTTAGCTGCTGTCTGGCTGAGGCTGTAGCCAGCCCAGAGTTAGGGACGCTATGGAAATGTGTGGCCAAGGGATGCTTTGCTGCTTTCCAGCGTGAACCCCAATGGCCGTTTTCCCATTTCTATAAACTTACACACACTCCCTGATAGTGCTTCTCGGAGGACCAATGGGGCCCAGGATTCCATCCCTCCCCATACCTTCGCCCTGGGAGTCAGTATCCCTTTATTACAATAAACTAAACGCAAGAGGTCAGTGCGTGAGGGCCAGGGCTAAGGTCAGCTCTGATCCCTGGTAGACCAGTCCGCCCGCAGCCGAACTGATGTTAGCCAATGTGGGAAAGACGTTAAAAAGTAATTCTTGCCGAAACCGGTGTGGCTCAGTGGATAGAGCATCGGCCTGCGGACTGAAAGGTCCCAGGTTCGATTCCGGTCAAGGGCATGTACCTTGGTTGCGGGCACATCCCCAGTAGGGGGTGTGCAGGAGGCAGCTGATCCTTGCATCATTGATGCTTTCCTCTCCCTCTCCCTTCCTCTCTGAAATCCATAAAAATATTTAAAGATGCTCTTAATAACAGATTTAAATAAAGAAATGGGAAAAATGTACAATCTGAGGTTAATCCCAGTTTCGGAGTTATGCGGTAACTCAGTGTGAATTGAAAGGAAGGCCAACTTCGGAAGCTGAAAGGTTTATTTCTCCCAGCGGGAGGGGAGAAGATTCAGGGCCTTGGAATTATCTTCTGTGTCTGACTCTGGTTGCACCAGGATAGGACCTCCTGATATGATAAGACAATAAGGATCATTCTATAATTAATTTAAAATGCAAAGACAGCCCCGCTGGTGTGGCTCAGTGGTTGAGCGTCAACCTATGAACCAGGAGGTCAGGGTTCGATTCCCAGTCAGGGCACAGGCCCAGATTGTGGGCTCTGCCCCCAATAGGGGGTGTGCAGGAGGCAGCAGATCCATGATTCTCTCGCATCATTGATGCTTTCCTCTCCCTCTCCCTTCCTCTCTGAAATCCATAAAAATATTTAAAAATAAATGAGGAAAAACAAAATAACATTCATTACAGGGTCCCAATCACTTATCTCAGCTCCTTGTCCAACAGTTCTTGTAGCATTTTTATCAGATTTCTCTGTCAGATAAAAAGTGTAAGTGCATATGGACATCTCCAAAAACTCACCTATCCGCGACTTTTGACATTTTTAACCGATGTCTGTCTAACTGTATTTGCCAATAGTTTATCTGAAAACAGAGTTAAAGAAATCGTTATATAAGCAGTGAGACTCTCACAATTTTCAGCTCTAATTGCTGATAAGCTGGGAGATTCCAAACTAGAATATATTCTACATCAGTAAAAATCCAAAGTCTGTTTAAAAAAAATCAAATGATGCCCTAGATGGTTTGGCTCAGCGGATGGAGCATCAGCCTGCAGACTGAAAGGTCTTAGATTCGATTCTGGTCAAGGGCACATTCCCGGGTTGCTGGCTTGATCTCCACCCAGTAGGCGGTGTGCAGGAGGCAGCTGATCCATGATTCTCTCTCATCATGGATGTTTCTGTCTCTCTCCTTCTCCCTTCCTCTCTCTGAAAGCAATAAAAACATATAAAATTTTTATCTGAATTACTTTTTCCTTCATGAGGATTGTAAATATACTAGAAAAACGTATTATATTATTGATAAATCATATTACAATCAGAGATAAGAAAAAAAAAGGAATAAAAAAAGGGGAAAAGCCCCATGGCTGAATGAACCAAGAGGTTAATTATTATTTGACAGGAGACACTGGCGATTGCTTTGCAATATTACTCGGAGACGAAACTACTGATCAATTGGTAAAGCAAGATGTGGTATATACCGTGACCTTACACCAGCGTTGATAAGGGAAAACATCAAGAGGCGTATAGATATGGAGACCAGACTGTAGACACAAGAATTAACACCCATTTGAGGAAATCATGTCACATGACTGGACATGGGAAAGCCATGGCCACATCGCCAACCTCTTGTCTTCCCGTTCTGAAGACCCAGTAATGGAACCCACAATAAATTAGTGTATGTGGCTTTAAAAAAAAATTGGGTAGACGCCAAAACCAGTTTGGCTCAGCGGATAGAGCGTCGGCCTGCGGACTAAAAGGTCCCAGGTTCGATTCCGCTCAAGGGCATGTGGTTGCGGGCACATCCCCAGTAGGAGGCATGCAGGAGGCAGCTGATCAATGTTTCTCTCTCATCGATGTTTCTAGCGCTCTATCCCTCTCCCTTCCTCTCTGTGAAAAAAATCAATAAAATATATATTTTTTTTAAAAAATTGGGTAGAGAATGAAGGACTTGGGGAATTACATATTGAGGAGTTTTGACTATGTATCTTATAATGAGACAATTTCATTACCCTTTGAACTGAAAATTCTTCTCTACGAAACAGTCAACCCTACACGTAAGCGTTTACAGCACCTGCTATTAACCATTCACTGTCTGGTTCTCATAGTGGCCACTCTGCACACGGTGAACGGCCATTCGACAGGTGTGACCCACCTGCTCCTGTAGCTCGTCTTCTGTGGGAGGTTTTGTTTCTGGCGTGGGTGTATGGGTAGGACTGTGACTTCGAATATCGTTTTGTAAACCATAGACAGACTGCATGAAATTAAAAAAAAAAAGAAAGAAAAAGAAAAGAAAGAAAGAAATGGGTTAGGCCAGGGGTCGGCAAACACATCTGTCCACAGAGCCAAATGTCAACAGCACAACGATGGACATGTCTCTGGAGAGCCACACGTTTTAAACGTAAATGTCTTCTAACGCCACGTCTTCCACACAGACTCAGGATGGGGTCCTTACCTTGCGGGTTTTGTGTGGGTTTCGCATCCGGGACGACTTCTTGATGTCCACCTCTGTGGTATTGACACAGCCAGGCTGCGGGTGGGGTCGGAGAGAAGGAGGAACCTTGAACCTTTGATCCGGGGTGAATGGCTTGCTTTCCCCGACCCCAAAAAAGACCCCAATGGCTGGCCCCGATGGCCACTCTTCCTAAAGTCTATCAGCTATGTCGGTGACAACATCAGTTTTATATATCTACATCTACATCTATATCTATATCTATATCTATATCTATATCTATATCTATATCTATCTATGTATTAAAATACACATATTTTTATTGATTTCAGAGAAGAAGGGAGAGGGAGAAAGAGAGAGAGAGAAACATCAATGAGGAGAGAGAATCATGGATCAGCTGCCTCCTGCACACCCCCTACTGGGGATCGAGCCTGCAACCTGGGCATGTGCCCTGACCGGGAATCGAACCGGGTGACCTCTTGGTTCTTGAGTCGATGCTCAGCCGCTGAGCCACACCCGGCCAGGCAAAAAAAAAAAAAAAAAAAAAAAGGCAATCATCTTTTTGAAGCATATATAGTATGCACCAAATCACGTGAGATGTTATACATACGCCGGTGTCCGACAGGGCTGAACATATCTTCCCGGTAAGATACCGATAGCATTTCCATGACCAAGTAGGCACTTAATAAAAACGTCCCCTTACGGACTATTTGCCAGATAGAATATTAAGTGCATAATACTGGATGTAAGGAATCACAGGTGGCATTTACATTGGCCCAGGAAAGAATCGTAAGTTATTCCTAGCGGCTTAAAGGCGCGTTTATCTTCCACAGAATTAAGCTGTGCGGTGGCATTACTTTAATACTATTTATTAAAAGGCAGAATTGAGTGAATTCCCGGCGGAGCGAAATGTGCATGTTCCTGAGAAATAGTACCACCGCCTCGTTCATGGAGATGTCTTAATGGGCTGTGAAACAGACGCGGGAATTTTTTTGGTTTTATTGCTGATATTTTATTTAAGGGAATGCGTTAAGGCATTTTTGCTCACTGCAGCAGGAGGCACACATCTTTGAGTGATGTGGGCTAGCAAGATGCTTCAGAAGAGTCAGTATTGGAGAACAAGTCTCATTCAGATCAATCTCTCCCACATTGATGTTCCTCTCCCTCTCTCCCTCACCCTTCCTTCCTCCCTCCCACTCTCTCTCTAAAAAAAAAAAAAAAGAGATCCAGCCCATCTTCCAGTCCTGATCACCTAGACCCCAGCAGCGAGCTAACCTACCAGTCGGAGCATCTGCCCCCCGGTGGTCAGTGCATGTCATAGCTACCAGTTGACTGGTCGAATGGTCGCTTAGGCTTTTATATATATAGATTCTGCATCACTGAACCCCGGTCACCTTACACAAAAGTGGCAACCTTTCCTTAACTGATTTGCCAAGACTTTGGGGCAATGACAGGGTCACAACAGTCTTCTCTCCCTTTCCCGGGGGGGCACCCCTCATGTTCCGAAAGGCAGAGGTGACGAACAGGGGCCGGGGGGTGCCCAGTCAGCGGCTTACCACGGGGCGGTGCACGTCCCAGAAGGCCCTCTCTTGGCTGTCGAGGATCTTCCTCTCGATCTTGTCCCTCTTCTTGTCCACTCTGTCAACAGCGGAACAAAGAGCCGTCAGGAGAGCTCACCGCGGCGGCGCCTCTCCGAGCCAAGGGCCCTCGGCCGGAACGGAGCTCCCGAGAGACTCACAAGGACTCACTTTGCCTGCGCCTCGGCCTGCATGAAGATGAACTCCCACTTCCGGGCGAAGGCTCTCTGCAGCCGGGCCAGGCTCTCCTGAAAGGCACGGCAGAGGTGAAGACGGCCCGCTGCTCCCCTCCCCTCTCCCCTGCTAGTTCACCCGCCACGTGGACCCGTCAAGAAGAGAAAGACAGCCCGGCCGGTGTGGCCCAGTGGCTGAGCATCGACCCAAGAACCAGCAGGTCATCCTTCCATTCCCGGTCAAGGGCACGTGCCTGGATTTCGGGTTTGATCCCCAGTAGGGGGATCCCCTGAGAATCTGACCCTCACTACCCACGCAGGGGGAAGGCTGCTGGAGGCCCGGAATGGCCGTGAGCCTCACTCCTGCTCGTTTCCGGGCTCCCGTGGGGAGAAGATCCCTGGTACTCACAGCCTCGTAGTCGGCGAGCTCCAGCCGGGCCTTGTTCTGCATCGTTCTCTTGCAGAGGTACACCGCTGGAGGGAAACAGATTAAAAAAAAAAAACACCATCATCTCCTGGTGAAACCGGTGTGGCTCAGTGGATAGAGCGTCAGCCTGTGGACTGAAGGGTCTCCGGTTCCATTCCAGGTCAAGAGCATGGACCTTGGTTGCGGGCACATCCCCAGTGGGGGGTGTGCAGGAGGCAGCTGATGGATGTTTCTCTCTCATCGATGTTTCTAGATCTCTATCCCTCTCCCTTCCTCTCTGTAAAATAAATCAATAAAATATATATATATATTTTTTAAAAATCCATCATCTCCTGCCTGCTTATTCACACTGAGGCACCGGCAATGAAAACACAGCCTTACGCATCAAGACGTCTTTGTCACCTTTAAAAAAAAAAAAAAAAAAGTATATTTTTCTCTCTCTATCCCTCTCCCTTCCTCTCTCTCTAAAATCAATACAAATATATCTTTTAAAAAAATCACTCCAGCTTACATGAGGCACATGGATTGTAAAAAAAATAATAATAATAATTAAAAAAGGGGGTAACACAACTTTAAAGAAAATACTAATACAACAGAAAGCCGCACAGCCCAGCCGCTCTCTCGCTGATGGCTAAAATGCATTGTTGGCTTTTTTTGCTCCAAATTAATGCGCCTGGTTCCTGTTATGATCTAAACAGAGTGCAAGCTGATCCGACTCACGTGGCGATTCTGAAGGCCGGGCACAGAACATCCCCAGGTGACAGGCAACCTGAAAACAGCTCTGGGTCTGCCGGGTGGTGACCCCAATACCTAACCTACACCGGAGGGGGTGGTGGGACTCGGGGAGGCAGCCAGGAGAGTGTGTGTGTGGGGGGGAAACACCCACTGATTTTATTTATTTTTAAAATGTATTTTTATTGATTTCAGAGAGAGGAGGGGAGAGGGAGAAAGAGAAACATCCGTGATGAGAGAGCATCATGGACCGGCTGCCTCCCGCACGCCCCCCACTGGGGATGGAGCCCGCCACCCGGGCCTGTGCCCTTGACAGGGAATGGGAACCGTGACCTCCTGGTTCCTAGGTTGAGTGTATATCATTCCCTCCTCTCAACGTTTGGGCTGGGCTGAAGAAAACAAGTGTTCAAGGACACAGCTAAGCAGCAGCCGAGTTGAGGTCTGAACCCAGTTAAGAGAAATATTCAGACTGAATCCAGGATAAGATCCTAAACGGAAGGCTACCTCACACATCCTCCCGCGGAGATAAGATGCCTAGGACACTCGGGGCGGACCAGGAGGGAGGATTAAAATAGCCCGATGGATGCAGAAAGAAAGAAAAAGGATCGGGGTGAGCCGGAACTTTGCAGACCCACCCATTGAAGGACCTGTTTCACTGGCCACCAAGAAGCTGACCTTCATGGTTAGCCTTCAACTTGACCCGATTATTGTATCCTCTCCTGTGAGCGTTCTCGCAGGTTCCCAGCAGGATCTCCCGGCGCCTTCAAGGATAAGGGGGTGGGGAGGGACGTGTGACCGAGGGGCAGCACTTGAGGGTGGTGAATGGGCTTAGAATTTGCTTCATTGAGATGATGAAAGGAGTAGAGGCAAATTCGTGCACAGAGGGGGTGTCCCTCAGCCCAGCCTGCTCCCTCTCCAGTCTGGGACCCCTCGGGGGATGTCTGACAGCCGGTGTAGGGCCATTAACTCCAGCCACTAGGAAAGTCACACAGAATGTCCTTGACATGCAAAATGAGTGTGGTTTCATGAGTTGTTTTTTTTTTTTTTAATAACAATGGCCATTCCTTTAAATAATACCTGCTTACATACAATACAGCTGGGGTACTGTGTGGATTCAGAACGTTACTATCACAAAAATAATAGCAGGTTCTAGCGGAAATAACCTTGAATTGTCCAGTCCCAATGTTTATAAATATTGGAATTCCCTTTTCAAAGGTGTTGGATGCTTTTTGACCTAAGACAGTGGTCAACAAACTCGCACGCCGCAGTTTGCTGACCCCGGTCCTAAGAAGCTTAACCCACTTTTGAGGCAACCCATTTTCTGTGACAGGACTGGGGGGCTTCGGGGGGCAGGCGCTCACCCCCCCTACCCCCGGAGCAGGGCTGAAAGGACAGGGGGACTCCAGCGGGGCTGAGGGGACTGGGCGCCGCCATCTTTTTGTGATGGCGCGATGCTCAATTTGCATATTCCCTCTTTATTAGCTAGGGTAAAGTGGGCCCGATTTTCCCACAAACCCAAGAAAAAGGAACAACGGGGAGAAGTCAGAGTTCCCACAGACGAACAGCGGGGGAATCGTTCTCAAATCAGCCAGCGGATGCCTGCTCCTGGTTAGGTGAGCTGACGGCAGGGTCCTGAGAGATGAGAGTTTTAATATGTGTTTTTTTGTTTTCAGGTTTCACAGGGCGGCTGTGAACGTGAAGGAAATACTCCACATTAAAAGCCTTTTGGCAAAGACAACGCATCGTGCAGAGGCAGGCGCAGGGGACAGATGGCCGGCTCTTCTGTCGGGACTGATTACAAAGCCGTTACTTGGGAGCCAGAGGGACACGTGACTGCGTGCAGGGCCCCCCGGACAGCGTCCTGCCACGCGGACTAAGCCGTCCGAGGAAGATAAGCATCGCAGGGTCTCGCTCACCGGCGGAGGCTAATGAACAAAATGAACCGATGGGCAAAACAGATCCAGAGGCGGAGACACATGGAACAGACGGACGGATTCCAGAGGGAGGAGGGGGGTGGGGGGCAGGGAGTGGCTATAATTTTCGGGGGAGGGCTCTGCCCTCCAAGCTGGGCCTTGCAAGAGGCCACGAGAGGACTGTGCCCTCTCCTTAGCCAGAGGCTTGCACCTGTCCAAACACGGTGGCCACTCTCCACAAGTTGGGCCGAGAAATCCTAGATCCTCCTGCAACCTAAGCAGAGACACTGTCGTCCAGCTGGTAAAATACACTTAACACAGAAATATGGCCCGGCCGGCGTGGCTCAGTGGGTTGAGCGTCGACCTAGGAACCAGGAGGTCAGGGTTCGATTCCCGGTCAGGGCACAGGCTCAGGTTGCAGGCTCCATCCCCAGTGAGGGGCGTGCAGGAGGCAGCCGATCCATGATTCTCTCTCACCGTGGATGTTTTCAGTTCTCTCTCCCTCTCTTTCTCCCTCCCCCTTCCTCCCTGAACTCAATAAGAATATAGATTTTTTCAAACAGAAGGATGTTTGGGAAGGCTTTGCAAGCTCAGCCTCTTGCTCCCCTGCCCAGGGGGCGTCAGCCGGAGGCACAATCCTGGAACCCGGCGAACAGCGCAGTGACCTGTGGGCACAGTGTGTTATCACCGGGACTTTCATCACAGCAGCTGGGAGCTGGCCAAAGCTCTGCAGAGAAGCCAGAAAGCAGCAGCGGGAGACGCCGCAGGCTCAGGAAAACATTCGCTGGCTTAACCAGAAGCTTCGTTAACGAGAACCCAACAACCTCGAGCTTAACACGAAAACACAGCCCAGAATTTGTTCCAAGACAATGACGGAAACACATTCGGTCTACGTTAACAGCCGGAGAAACAGTGCCATCAGCCCGGCCCGCGTGGCTCAGGAGCTGAGCATCGACCTAGGAACCAGGAGGTCACAGTTCGATTCCCGGTCGGGGCACACACCCTGGTTGCAGGCTCCATCCCCAGGGTGGGGTGATGCAGGAGGCAGCCGATCTGTGGTTCTCTCTCATCATGGATGTTCCTTTTTTTTTTAATATATTTTATTGATTTTGTACAGAGAGGAAGGGAGAGAGATAGAAAGCTAGAAACATCGATGAGAGAGAGTCATCGATCAGCTGCCTCTTGCACACCCCCTACTGGGGATATGCCCGCAACCAAGGTACATGCCCTTGACCGGAATCGAACCCGGATCCCTTCAGTCCCCAAGCCAACGCTCTATCCATTGAGCCAAACCGGTCTCGGCTCATCATGGATGTTTCTATCTCTTTCTCTCCCTCTCTGAAATCAATCTATATATATATATAAAAGCCTAAGTGACCATCCACCATCCAACCATCCAACCAGTAGCTATGAAGCGCAATGACCACCAGGGGGCAGATGCTCAGTGCAAGAGCTGCCAAGTGACAGCAACTCTGCAGAGCGCCCTCTTGCATTCCGCATCCCCTCGGGGGATGTCAGACTGCCGATTTCAGCCCAATTCCCGCAGGCCAGGCTGAGGGGCCCACTGCTGGAGGGACCCCGCTCCCCCTGCAGATGCCCTTTGACCCCCAGCCCTGCCCGAAGTGTGGTCAGTGGGGGAGTGACGGCAGGACGTTGGCTCCAGGGCGTGTCTCACCCCATCCTGCCCTGCCAGACCCCTTTCTAATGAATTTCCTTTCAATGTGCATGCATCCATGCACCGGGCCTCTAGTAAAAATATATTTTTTTTAAAAATAGTGAGAAAAATGAAGCCTTAGGAAGTCAATGGACTTACCATAATTCCACTCCCCTGGAGAGAGGAGCTAGAAAGCTGACCCTCTGTAATAATAACAACTCTTTGTAATAATAACTATTTCCATGTGCGATGGGAAAATAACAATAGCCTTTCTTTAAAGCTTGTTTATCGGCCTTTCACCCCTTCAGGAGAAAACCTATTTTTTCTTTCACCGCCTCAGCGGACACTATCCCACGGGAAGAGCTGCCACCGGGTTTGGTATAACTTCCCCGCCCCCCCCCCCCCAAAAAAAACACAGACATTCACCCATCCTGTGTTAGCGACATGAGCCCCATCCCGAGAACAGCGGTGTTCTTTTCTCCACCCCGAAAGCAATGAACACGCAAGCACACACGTGCGCGCGGCCACACGGGCTGCCCCGCAGACCATGGGATGGAGAATGCACTGACCGTAGTCCGTGTTTTCCGGCTCCCAGCAGTTGGATGGCCAAAAGTAGGGTGTCTGTGGGAGGAAAAGAAGCGGAAAACCCGGGTCAGACACGGAAATAAGGACCAGAGCGGCCGGCTTATGCGCAGTGTGTCTGTTGAGCAGTTCTCTGAGATTTTAGGAATGCTGGTGATCCAGAGAGGCGCCGGAAGCTTCTTCTCCTACGTGTACTCTGCTGAGCAAAGATCCCGCCCCCCAAGATATCCCACATGGGCTGCCACTGTATGTCAACGGACATACAACGTTGGAGTCCACCAAGGCGGAAAGCAGAGGGTGACAGTCGAGTTGGCATGACTTGGGATAAAACATGTTTAAAAATAACCAATTGTCACCAGAACCGGTTTGGAGCATCGGCCTGCGGACTGGAGGGTCCTGGGTTTGATTCTGGTCAAAGGCATGTACCTTGGTTGCAGGCACATCCCCAGTGGGGGGGGGGGGGGTGAGGGAGGCAGCTAATGGATGATTCTCTCTCATCGACGTTTCTAACTCTCTATCCCTCTCCCTTCCTCTCTGTGAAAAATCAATAAAATACATTTTTTAAAAAGTAACCAACTGTCTTCTATGACTCATGTACCTCAACACGGCCATCGGTCGAACCCAAGCTCAACCTTGAGTCAAACTCCCCGCAGTCTGGCCATCATTGGCCTTGGTTTTATTCAGTATGTACTACAGCTCTTCACTGTATCCAACAGAATGAAGAAAAAAAAAAAATGTCCCCCTCACTCACTTAAAAAACACACACATTTCTTCATATAGACACGGATTGCTCTAATTTTTTTAAACTGCACCAACCGGAGGTCATGTCTTTAACTTATAACACCCTCGCTGATGGACAGGATTGACAGCAGACGGGAGTCTGATTCTGTGAAGTTCTGGAAACAAAGTGACGAGACCACGGAGACCATGTCTGATCGGAAGGACCCCGCTGTCATGGTCCGTACCTTATATTTTCTAAAAGGGCTTTTCCAGCTCTGCCAGCGGGACGTGCCCGGCTCCGGATCACGAGGAAAAACAATGGCCACCAGTTTATCGAATCATCTTCTCGGATGATGGTGACCCAACGGAACAGCGACTGCAGGCGCGGGCCTTGTGGTCTTGTTTATTCGTCAACCAGAGGCACGGTGCACATATTCGTGCACCCAGTGGGGTCCCCTGGCCTGGCCTGTGGGGATGGGGCCGAAACAGGCTCTCCGACATCCCCTGAGGGGTCTCGGATAGCGAGAGGACACAGGCCAGGCTAAGGAATCCCGCCGGTGCACGAATGGAGCCGGGGAGGGACCGTGGGAGGGCTCCAGGGCGTGTCTGGCCCATCTCGCCCAGTCCTCATTGGCAGGACCCCAGCAGCAAGCTAACCTACTAGTTGGAGCATCTGCCCCCTGGTGGTCAGTGCATGTCATAGCAATCATTGAACACTTAAGCACATTATTAGATTTTTCTGATATAGGATTATATTAACTACCCATGTGTAACCAGCACATGTGGGTCATCTCTGATTGCCTATCTGATAATTCTACCTTCTAGAAGAGGCATCCCCAGGAGGGAAGTAATGAAAATTTTGCTTTCATTATTCCCTTCGGATTGTCTCTTTGTTTTGGGAGGTGTGTGTTGTGTTGTGTGTGTACGCACACAATAGCTATTCAACTTTTAAAGTGCCTAGTCTAGCTAGGTTGTTCAGATATATCCTTTCATTTCTTTCAAACCACAAGGTCCTCTTGCTGCATTCTTACCATTTTTCTTTCTTCTTTTATCATTGAGTAAGAATTTCCTGGATGTAAAAAAATAAAAGAACGAAACTACTGTATTCTCTACTATTATGGGGAAATGTCATCAAAGCAGCATTCTTCACTAATACTGTAAGAGTTTTCCTGGAAAAAAAATTTTTTTTTATTTACAGTGAAAGGCAATTTAAAATCCTTGCCGCTTGCTAGAATTTTAAAAATATGCTTTTAGAGTCTGCATAGACGTTAGAGCGCTTTTAATGTGTGAGTGCCGGCTTCTTTAGCTACGATAAAAAGCAATCCGAAACTGTCCGGCCATTTCTTAATCATCGCTGGCACATCGTTAATGCAGTGACAGTCATACAAGAGGCCGGGGAAACGATGTCAGATGTCAATTCCAATTAGCGACCGAGATGGAAATTGGACAACTGCAAGTTTACATTAATACAAAAGGACATGATTAAAAAATGTGCTGGAAATTGAGACAGATTTACATATTGCTGCATGCCAGTGAAATGAAGGGTTCTATTTGCCTCAAACTCGTGCCCTGAAGCGTTTGTCTTGAGATGAGTGATGATGGCTAGAATCTCAATTTGTTCAGGGGAACAACTGCAAACACGAGATGACAAGTTTCCCATGTTGATGCGTGGTTTTTAAAAATCCTTCCAATTGTCACCGAATTTCAGTTCGATGTCATATAGAGCCTTCTGCCTCCTGGAGCCATTCCCCGACATGGAAGTGAACACCTGGACTGACCAATATATCTTGGCAGATATTATAGTAGAGATTCAGCTTTTCCTGGCCTTTCTGTCGTTTCTGTTTTTTCAAAATCTTGGTTTTAAGATTCGGTGATTATTAGATTTACAAATATTTAGGTCCTATTTCTAGTGTGGGTGGCGATTAAAGTTGTTACCATTTTATATGTAATACTAAAGGATTGGTGCACAAATTCGTGCACAGGTGGGATTTGTCAGCCTGGCCGGTGATCGGGGCTGATTGGGGCCAGCTGGCGGGAGGGGAGGGACCATGGGAGGTTGACCAGCAGGGGGATGTTGGCTGTGGGAGCACACTGACCACCAGGGGGCAGCTGCTGGATTGAGCATCTGCCCCCTGGTGGTCAGTGCATGTCATAGCGACTGGTCATTCGGTCATTCGGCTGCTTAGGCTTTTCTATATAGAGATAACTTTAGTCATCAGAGAATTTAGCTTTCACAAACCATCTACACTAAGCACAAGCCATCTTTCTTTGTTTCATAGTCTTATGTCTTACGTTTAACAGATCGTTACTAACTAGCCTACGCCAAATGACTTGCAATTTCCAAATATTCTGTCAAAATAAGATGCCTGCCTCACCGCTAAAGAAAATGTTCATTAAACTTACCTGAAACCGGTAAAAGGTGCCGTCATCCTTGAGGGTGAGGACGTGATCGGAGATTGGGAAGAAGTAGCCGTGGGCAGCCATCAGCGTCCCCAAATGGAGGGCCTCCACTGTTTCACGAAAACACACAAGAACGCACGAAGACCTTTTTAAAATGGCGGGATGTCATGAAGAATTCCTCACACACGTAGGAATGTGTCCCAGGCGTGGAAGCCAGATCATTGCTGCAGCCTAGGCACAGTGTGTCCGCCACAGAGAATGGATCCTCGGTTTAAATAAGAGCATTAAAGAGGAGCATGTGGGCCAAAACCGGTGTAGCTCAGTGGGTAGAGCATCGGCCTGCGAACTGAAGGGTCCCGGGTTCGATTCCGGTCAAGGGCACGTACCCTGGTTGCGGGCACGTCCCCAGTGGGGGGTGTGTGCAGGAGGCAGCTGATGGATGTTTCTCTCTCATCGATGTTTCTAGCTCTCTATCCTTCTCTCTTCCTCTCTGTAAAAAAAAAATCAATAAAATATATTTAAAAAGAAAAAAAGAGGATTATGTGGGCATGATGAAAGGTAGCCACGTGCTCAGACCTCATGCCACAATGGAGTGACGGCAAACTAAAATTAGTGAGATTCACTTTTATGAGTCTTACGAAGAGGAATGTCATGACCTCCTGATCATGTGCCGCCAATTCCATGTTCAATAGTTTGTGAACATGCACACAGTCCCTCCCTGCTAACCGTCGCCAGCCCGCCCAAACCAAGTTTTATAAAATGGAGTATCAAATAGGTTTAAAAAAAATGGTAAACATAGACTAACTAAATTTTAGATGACTATAGGTTGACTACCATCACATTTGCATCAAGGCTACCATCCTAGGGAAGTGTAATGATCAATCTTTCAGGTTTGCTTGCTTGTCGGGTTAGAAACGTATTTTTTTTTAAAGCATGAGAAGAGCTCAATGAATGGGAAAATGGCTTATTTACCTGGATCTTCTATCGTCAGGTTCTTTATTAACCACTGAACAATGTCTGACCCTAGAAGAAAGAAAAACACAAATATAGGTGAACATCAGTCTCTATATATTAAGAATCCTTAACTTCTGGCACTCGTACTAGTACACAGGAGAGATGACGGAGAAGCTGCAGGAAATGGTAGGTGTGAGGTACATTTTGATCTGTGAACCACACAGAGATGTAGCTGCCGGAGGGGCATGTGTCAGAGTTCAAAGGTGAAGAACAGTCGATAAAAGCCATCCACTGCACACTCTGCACACTGGGCGAATCACAGGAACATGGAACTGGTACGTGTCCATACTGCAGCCAGCTGGTCTTAAACTCTAGGCTAAAGAATCTGGATGATGATTATTATTATTATTATTTAATATATTTTATTGACTTTCTACAGAGAGGAAGGGAGAGGGATAGAGAGCCAGAAACATCGATGAGAGAGAATCATCCATCAGCCGCCTCTTGCACAGCCCCCACTGGGGATGTGCCCGCAACCAAGGCACATGCCCTTGACCGGAATCGAACCCGGGACCTTCCAGTCCGCAGACCGACGCTCTACCACTGAGCCACACCGGTTTCAGCAAGAATTTGGATTATTTTATTAATACTTTTATTTTTTATTTTTTAAATATAATTTTATTAATTTCAGAAAGGAAAGGAGAAGGGAAGGTAGAAACATCCATGATGAAAGAGAATCACTGATCAGCTGCTTCCTGCATGCGTCCTACTGGGGATGGAGCCCACAACCCGGGCCTGTGCCCTTGACCGGAACTGAATCCGCCCAGGGCTGGTTGCATTTTGAGAAGATGGATTTACTTAGCTCCTCAAGGAAGCTCTGAGGAAAGAAGAAAAAAAAACCTCCCCTTCCTTCCTTCCTACTCAGAGCCAGGGGAGGGCCAGGTGCTGTGTGCGGCCTTAGAGCCTAAGGGAAGAGGAACCGAGTTGTCCGTTATGCCTGAAGTGACCCGGATGCAGGCAGACTTCTCGGTCCCCCAACCTTACGCTTCTCCAGGCACCCGCTCCATCTCCTCGTTGGCACATCTATTTGGGGAGCCACGTGAGCAGCCGCCGGAAGACGTCCATGCTTTTGACGAAAGCCAACTGTTCCGAACAGACTATGTCTTTAGTCACAGTGAGAAAGGGGATTTTAAAAAATGCCTCTAGAGAAAGGTTTTTAAAAGTTTTCATTTTTTTCTTTCTTTTTTTTTTTTTTTGCTGAGCATAAAAAAAAAGTACAAAGAAGCCTAATTGGGAATTACATAATTCAAGACATGGGAACCTTTCCTTCCTGGCCTAGTTTTAGGCATTCATGTCCTGGTCATAGCCAGAACTCAAGAAAAGTTAAGGGGGAAGAAGCCCGGCTGGCGTGGCTCAATGGAAGAGCGTTGACCTTTGAACCAGGAGGTCAGGGTTCAATTCCCGGCCGGGTTGCGGGCTCCATCCCCAGGGGGGGCATGCAGGAGGCAGCCGATCCATGATTCTCTCTCATCATGGATGCTTCTGTCTTTCTCCCTCTCTCTTCCTCTCTGATGTCTATCTATCTATCCATCTATCTGTAGATACATATCTACATCTATATATCTATAGATCTAATATAGATAAATGAATCTATCTATATAAATGAAGCTAAGGGCGAAAAGGAAATGGAAATAGAGGTTCGATTTCTCCCTCTCTCTTCCTCTCTGATGTCTATCTATCCAACTATCTATCCATACATATCTACATCTATATATCTATAGATCTAATATAGATAAATGAATCTATCTATATAAATGAAGCTAAGGGTGAAAAGGAAATGGAAATAGAGGTCGGAGAACTCCCCAGGCCTCCCAGTCCAAGTGAGGGCACCAACAAGCAGTCAGCAGCCTGGCAGGGGGTCCCCCCCAGCACCCAGGGGCACCTGGCTTCCAGCCCCCCCCCCCAGAGCGGTGACACATCCTCCCCAGTTGTCCGTAAGCCACCCTGCCGTCGGTGACTCAGCCCAGGCTGACTCAGCCGAAGGACATCTCGGTGGCTTCCCAGCTTGGCGATTCCGAGTCAAGCTGCGAACCGCGTTCACGCACAGATTCCACGCGGACTGCTTTGAGCTGCTCTGGGCAGACGCCAAGGACCACGATGACCGGGTGACCGGGCCAGAGTCGGTGGAGTTGTGCGAGAAGCCACCACACAGCTTTCCACGGCGGCTGGGCCATGTGGCACCCTCACTGGCACTGGATGTCGTCGGCGTCTGGAGGTGATGGGGAGCGTCTTGTCTGATGCCCCTTGGCCATCTGTCCGTCTCCCTTGGCGCTGTGTGGGGTGCGGTCCTTGGCTCCTTTTTTCATCAGGTTGTCTGCTTTCTTCTTGTTGAGTTCTAAGAATTTGTCTATTTTGGGTCACAGTCCTTGATCCGATGTGTCTTTGGCAAATGTGTTCTCCCAGTCTGTGGCTTGTCTTCTCCTTCTCTTGACATGGCCTTCCATAGCACAGAAAGTTTTGATGTTTTTTGTTTTGTTTTTTAATATGCTTCTTTGACATTTTTTTTTTAATGGATTTCAGAGAGAGAGAGAGAGAGGAGACAAGAGAAACATCAATCAGCTGCCTCCTGCACACCTCCTACTGGAGATGCACTCACAACCAAGGTAGTGGATAGATCATCGGCCTGCAGAATAAAGAGTCCTGGGTTCGATGCCGGTCGAGGGCATGTACCTTGGTTGCGGGCATATATCCCCAGTAGGGGGTGTGCAAGGGGCAGCTGATCGATGACTCTCTCATCGATGTTTCTAGCTCTCTATCCCTCTCCCTTCCTCTCTGTGAAAATTCAATAAAATATATTAAAAAAACAAAACAAATTTCAAAAACCCACCTCATTTATTTTCATTCCTTTTACCTAGAAACCCATAAGCTAGCTTATTCCTTTTTCTTAAAAAAAAAAAAAAAAAGGGGGGGGGGTGTGTGTGGCTATAATGGGGTTTGGATGGTGCTTCAAGGCCATTTTGGTGGCCAAATACCTTGGCCGTAAGTTCGCACAACCTGCCCGAGGCTGCGGTGACCCCAGAGCAGGCTGGCCAGGGGGCCACGGTGTGTATGTGCCAAACGAGAAAGTTCGCACTGAAGCCTCGCCAGCGAATGCTGCCGTGTCTGCAGGAGAACCAGCCCCGTGGTTATTCAATTACCACTCACCCCGGGATCTGACTCACCACCAGGTTTCCCGGCGCGCCCATCTATTTACCGCTCGATTGCATAATTCCCCCCAGAGGGGATCATGTGCTCGTGCTGACAGACGGTCCCCACCCTCCCCGAGGGGACAGAGAGGCTTCCAGAAACAGCTGCTGCCGAAATAACGCTGCCTGGGCCTCCCCCCACTTCCCTGTCCTGTCAGGGGGTCTCACCTTTGGTGAGGGGCTGGCTGTGACCCCGAGGAGAAAGCGATAGGTGTAATGCCGGGGTCTGCTGCTGGCCTGGGGCGGGTTCAAAACCACTTGGCTCACCCTGGCCGGTGTGGCTCAGTGGGCAGAGCGTCGGCCTGCGGACTGAAAGGTCCAGGGGTTCCATTCCTGTCAAAGGCATGGACCTTGGTTGCAGGCACATCCCCAGCGGGGGGTGTGCAGGAGGCAGCTGGTCGATGTCTCTCTCATCCATGTTTCTAGCTCTCTGTCCCTCTCCCTTCCTCTCTGTAAAAAAAAAAAAAAAAAAAAAATCAATAAAATGTATTTTTTAAAATAGATTTTATTGATTTTTTTATAGAGAGGAAGGGAGAGAGATAGAGTTAGAAACATCAATGAGAGAGAAACATCGATCAGCCGCCTCTTGCACACTTCCTACTGGGGATGTGCCCACAACCAAGGTACATGCCCTTGACAGGAATGGAACCCAGGACCTTTCGGTCCGTAGGCTGGCGCTTTATCCACTGAGCCACACAGGCTTTGGCAATAAAATGTATTTTTTTAAAAAACAAAAAACAACAACAATGGCTCGTGTTACATGTTCCTGGTGAAATTCTCATCAGTTCAACATGGAGCAAGAAAGAGAAAAATTATATACTGAGTTTTTTTTTTTTTTTAGGAAGCTAAATATATCTACTTTTTAAAAGTTTTTATTTTGTATTGCATCTCCTAAATTATTTTCGGTAATAAAATGTCCTTCCTTTTAATAAATTACAGTAATATCAGGTTACAGGGTTTGTTTTCTTTTTTTTTTAATGTCTTTATTTGGCAAGATAGGGTTAGCAGCTGGACAACAGGCCCCTCATCTATTATTTAATTTTACTTGTTCATAACATCCAAACCGCTGGGAATTCTTAATCTAGAGCACACATCTCCAAGGCGCATTCTAAGCCGCTGCAATTGAGGTTGCCTGCAAAAAAAATTAAAATTTTTTTTTAAAAAAAGGGGGGATGGGGATTTTATTGTTAGACATGCTCAGAAGTGCTGGGCTAAGAAATATTCTTAAAAGACAGAAAAAGGATAATCTTACTATGGCCAGGAAGCTCAGTTAGTTGGAGTGTTGCAGGCACGTACAGGAATCAATCAAGGAATGCATAAATGAGTGGACTAGCAAATCAATGCTCTCTCTCTATATATATATATTTTTTTTTCTTCTTACTACATATATATATTTTCTTACTACATATATATGTTTTCTTAATATATGTTTTCTTACTACAGAACTTCTCAGAACCTTAAAAATAGTAATGCAATTTTTGAGTGAATTCCAAAAATGAAGATACATTATACATTTCTAGAGGCCCAGTGCATGAAATTCGTGCACGGGGTGTGTGTGTGGGGTGTCCCTCAGCCTGGCCTGGCACCCTCTCCAATCTGGGACCCCTCACACAATCTGGAACCGCTGACTCCTAACCGCTCACTTGCCTGCCTGCCTGTTAGGCCCCTAACCACCCTCCCCTGATGACCTGATAGTCCCTAACCATCCTCCCCTGCTGGCCTTATAGCCCCTAACCACCCTCCCCTGCTGGCCTTATAGCCCCTAACCACCCTCCCCTGCTGGCTCTGCCTTGGCTTTTGTAAGAAAAGAGGACTGGTCGATCTGGTCTAATTAGCATATTACCCTTTTATTAGTATAGATATCCCACAATTATTTGACCAAAGAACTCTCTCATGAAGAATCATCTTAGCCATAGCTGGCTTGGCTCAGTGGATAGAGCGTCAGCCTGCAGACTGAAGGGTCCTGGGTTCGATTCCTAATCAGGGCATATGCCTGGGTTGTGGGCTCAATCCCCAGTAGGGGGTTGGCAGTGGATCAATGATTCTCTCTCATCATTGATGTTTCTATCTCTCTCCTTCTTCCTTTCTCTCTGAAATCAATCAATATATATATATATATATATTATTTTTTTATTTTTATTTTTATTTTTTTTTAAAGAATCACCTTATCAGATTTGTCCTGGGAACCATTGACCTAGAGACTCCTAAAGCTTGGCCCCTGTACCTGACGTTTGCTGATAAGGATAAATGCACCATCACACTTCTCACAGAGCGAGAAGACGGAGGACCACAAAGGAGACAGAGATGTCAATGCGAATACTGGGCCACGTCACCCTCGGATTATAATCTCAGCGCCTCCATCCTATTCTTCTCTTGGCCTCCCCGGCCCAGCTTGAGAAAAACAATCGCGCTTCCCACGCTTACATTTCCCCAAAAAGGGACTTTACCGCGTCAACCCATTGTGTGCGTTTCAAAAGCATCTTTCGATCTTCACCGAAGTCACGTGACTGTTGCCAGAGGAACGACCCAGGCTCACGATGGGCAGGGATGGGCAGTAAAAAAAAAAGTAAATAATCTCTCTTCAGGTCCCAGGCACTGAAGAAAGCAAACGGCTTGGAGACGTCGAAGGAACAGGCTGTGACAGAAAGCCACTGTCCCCGAGCAGGTAAATTACAGCTCCCAAGGTCCTTTGGGGGACAGAGTTGGGGGACAGTCGCCTAGCTCCCCTCAATACACAACATCAACAACAACAACACACAATACATACGTTTGTTTGTTTTTTAAATATATGTTGTTGATTTTTACGGAGAGGAAGGGAGAGGGATAGAAAGTTAGAAACATCGATGAGAGAGAGCCACCGATCAGCTGCCTCTTGCACACCCCCTACCGGGGCTGTGCCCGCAACCAAGGTCCATGCCCTTGACCGGAATCGAACCTGGGACCCCTTCAGTCCGCAGACCGTCGCTCTCTCCACTGAGCCACACCGGTTTCGGCACAATACATAGTTTCTAAGAACACCAAGGAACGCTCTGCTTCCTACTGTAAAAGTATGCCGGTTACATAACAGAACACAAGGCGTTTACTAATTAGCATGCACGTGTAACACCATGCCTGGCGCGGCTACGTGAGTTCTGGGTTTTTTTGTTTGTTTGTTTTTTATTCAGGTAGAACCTAAGGAGGCCACAGGCAGATGTAAGAAAGCCCGGAGAGGAATGTGCAATAGACCGAACAGGGGCAACAGAATTACAACCAGTGCCAGGATGGGCTCATTCGTAACCATCTATGTGATTGATCGGAAATGAATCAGAGAGCGTGGAGCAATGCTCACGGAGGAGGTGAGGGACGCCCATCCTGTTTCCTTCTTTTAACCTCCCGCTTTTTCTTGAGCTTAATATTAACAGATGAGAGATCCCGTGCATGAATTCGTGCACCAGTGGGGGTCCCTTGGCCTGGCCTGCAGGATCGGGCCCAAACCGGCTCTCTGCCATCGCCAAGGGGTCCTGGATTGCCAGAGGGCGCAGGCCAGGCAGAGGGGCCCTACTGGTGCACGATTGGGGCGAGAGAGGAACGCGGAGGTTGGCCGGCCAGGGAGGGACCGAGGAAGGGCTCTCCCTCAGTCCTGATCTGTCGGACCCTAGCAGTAAGCTAACCTGCCTACAGGGTGCCCCCGCACATCAGCCCTGACCGCCAGCCAGGCCTAGACCCTACCTGTGCACAAATTTTGTGCACAGCGCCTCTAGTTATTTAATGATCTCCCACTGCGTCTGTACCCAACAGCTGCTAGCATCAGCTCTTGCTAACAGCCCACCTGATCAGAAAGGTTCGGAGAACTATCCCATCACCGCCTGAGACGGAGTAGAATGCTTATTTTTAGCTTTCTGGTATTTGATCGGAAATGCTTTCAGCCCGGAATGACTTCAATAAGAGGTGTGCATCCGCAGGGGAGAGAAAAGTCAGATATTAAAGGAAACTTCCTTGCTCTCATCCAAAGGGTGGTTCTTTATGTTTTTAAAGAAAACGTCAGTTCTATTTTTTACTTTTCTTTCGGATTCTCGAAGGCTCAGGCTAAGAGGAACATAGGTCTGGTATCAAAAAGCTTTAAGAACCAAAAATGTTCTACCTATAATTCATTAATCTTTTATTTTTTTAAATATATATATTTTTTTTGCCGGGACCGGTTTGGCTCAATGGATAGAGCGTCGGCTTGGGGACTGAAGGGCCCCGGGTTCGATTCCGGTCAAGGGCATGTACCTTGGTTGCAGGCATATCCCCAGTAGGGGGTGTGCAAGAGGCAGCTGGTCGATGACTCTCTCTCATTGATGTTTCTAACTCTCTATCTCCCTTCCTCTCTGTACAAAAGTCAATAAAATATTTAAAAAATATATATTATATATTTTATTGATTGCAGAGAGAAAGGGAGGGGGGAGAAAAAGAGACAGAGAGAGAGAAAGAGAGAGAAACATTGATCAGCTGCCTCCTGTACACCCCCTACCGGGGATCAAGCCAGCAATCCAGGCCTGTGCCCTGACCGGGAATCCAACCGCAACTTCCTGGTTCATAGGCTGATGCTCAACCACTGAGCCACACAAGCCGGGCTGGGCCGAGCATCTGAAATCAACTCTCCTCCTTTCTCTGTAGAGTAGTCTTTACAGGAGGGAAATGGGATTGGCTCCGGAAAAAACAAACAAACCAACCATCTTGCGCACGATTCCCGTAAGAAAATGTCTCAAAGAAGAAACGGAAGAACAACTACCTGGATTATTTCTCGGTGACAAAATGTGACAAAGGGGAGTTAGGACAAAAATCTTCCGTTGATGCCGAGCACTCAAACGTTGCCAGGGAAACCGGCTGAGCCGTTATGCAAATGACCCTAGCGTTCCTAGAAATCTGAACCAGAGAATAAATGAAAGAGGGGAGAATGGCTAATTGGGGATGTACGTTCTGTGGTGATCAGTTATACTGCCCTCTCAGAAAATCATGTAATGGGGCAATTACAGTGTTTGGGGAGAAGGAGTGGACATACTGGGCGGGGGAGAAGGACATCAGGGATTCTCTCTCATCATTGATGTTTCTATCTGTCTGTCCTTCTCCCTTCCTCTCTGAAATAAAAAAAAAACAAACAAAAAAAATAAATCAATAGCAAATTTAGATGCTTAGCAAGCACTGCATGAAGCAGACCACCACCCATGAGAGAGAAAACAGTGTCTGGCCCTAACTGGTGTGGCTCAGTGGATAGAGCGTCGGCCTGCGGACTGAAGGGTCCCAGGTTCGATTCCGGTCAAGGGCATGGACCTGGGCTGTAGGCACATCCTAGTAGGAGGTGTGCAGGTGGCAGCTGATCGATGTTTCTAACTCTCTATTCCTCTCCCTTCCGCTCTGTAAAGTATCAATAAAATATATTTTAAAAAGAGAGGGGGAAAAAGACAACAGTGTCTGGGCCCAGGCCGCTCGGCTGTAAGGAAAGCTAACGCTAAAAATAATAAAACCCCCGAAACGCTGCCGTTTCTGCTAGCGTGCGGGTGTGGCCCTAAAATGAGGACGAGCTGGCTCTTCCTCCTGATCAGATCCTCGGATCCAGCCACGGTGGAAAGTAAACCATGTCTCGGCAGATGCAGCGAGAACTCCTCATGGCTCAGCAGCAGTTGGCGTGAGAAACATCACTGCCCAGGGCAGGTGCCTGAGAGTCCTCGGCTGTGTCTAATCATCCGTGCGGCTACTTCACCAGGAAGGAGAGGATGACCACGGAGAGGGGTGAAGAAGGTGAAGAACCCGTCACGGCAGAGATAAACCAAGTATCTAGTTGATCCAGGGACGGCTCAGCTGCTCAGTTCCCAGCTGGGTTGACTGTGCGGTGACTCTATGCCAGTTACCCTGTCCTTTTGGCCAAGAGGTGACACAAAGGACCATAAAAACCCAAAAGACTGTTTCTCTCTTCTTTTTTTTTCCTTTTTAAAAAATATATTTTATTGATTTTTACAGAGAGAAGAGTTAGAAACATGGATGAGAGAGAATCATCCATCCATCAGCTGCCTCTTGCACACTCCCCACTGGGGATGTGCCCGCAACCAAGGTCCATGTCAATGACCAGAATCGAACCTGGGACCTTTTGGTCCACAGGCTGACGCTCTATCCACTGAGCCACACCGGTTTCGGCCAAAAGACTGTTTTTCTTTCTTTTTGGCAAATGTTCATGTCTCTTGTCCATCTGGTTAATGCCTCTCATTTTGTTCCTGAATTTGTTTCAGAAACGATCCTGAAGAACAGCCTATGTGCTGCTCATCCATTTCCCTTTTGCATTCTAGAATCTTCTTTGGGATGGCATACATCCCAACATGGTCTAAGCGTCGTTTCTGCCTGGAGACCTTAGAATTGTTTTGCAAAGCAAAAGATCCGGACAACACGGAGCTACACAGAGCTGCACGGATGCACACTTACCAGAGAAGACGCTAGGGATCTTGGAAAGGAAGCTTTTGACCGTTCGAATGGGAATCCCGTTCTTCTCGTCTTGCATGCGGGCTATGACGTCTTCCATCTAAACAACGACAACATGATTAGAACCTTTCAGAAGCTGAATTAAAAAAAAAAAAAAGTTTTCATGACCATTTGGTACATCCGTCTTGCTCAACCGGGAATAACGGGACGCTCTCAGCTTGCTAGACTCAGGAACATGAATATTTTTAAGTTTGGTCACAAAGGATGGAGAAAACAGCAGGAAGAGCGGCCACTGGAGGTTCCATTAACCTACCAAGAGGAGCTGTGGATTCTGCCTCTCTCCTCGTGTTTGCATGCTCTGCTCGGAAAGGTTGCGATGAAAGTGCTTATTTCTGTAGCTGTCAGAAATCAGACATGGCAACATGCACCCTTCGTTAATAGTATCATCTCTGCTGAGCTCGCTGAGGAAGAAAACAGACGCCCTAAGAGCCTCTGTGTGGGTTTCCTCTTTGGCAAAGACAGACGAGAAAATCCAGTTCCTAAAAGCTCAGACTTGCCACAAGGGCCGCGTACAAAAATACATCCACTGCGTTCACTGACATTCCCTTACGCAGTCACTCAGACCGTTTTTCTATCACTCATTTGGTTACCTGCTTTCTCACTATGAGCAAGAGCCAGTTAGAGGAGGAGAATGTTAAACGCAGACCAACTAACAGAACAAGGTACGCAGCAACAGGGATGAGGGGTTATAAGTAGTAACTCTAGTAAATGATAAAATTTGGGGGGGCAATTTAAGTCCCAAAGACTCCAGGATCTCAAAAGAAGATGTATGTTATCCATTACCTAGATACGAGCAATAGATCTATCTATAATCTATCTAGCTATCTACCATCTATCTATATCTATCATCTATCTATATATCATCTATCACCTATATATATTCTATCAACTATCATCTATCTATCATCTATCTATATATTATCTATCTATCATCTATCGCCTATATATATTCTATCTATCATCTATCTATCTATCTATCTATCTATCTATCTATCTATCTAAGACCTAGATGCCATTGAGGTTGTAAAGGATCAGCCTGTATTTTATAAGCCTGTTTCTGACAGAGGGAGAGAGACTCTAGCCCAAGATAACAGAACACGTGACTGTGAGTAGCAGACTAAGGGCATGCCTTGGTGACTTTCTCTGAGTCTCATTTTCTTTACCCTTCACATAAAAGGCAGGTGACCTGTACGATTTCTTCTATCTTCGAGTGGCACTATTAGTGAGGTCCGGAAATAATCATCCGTGTTCAGAACTATAGAGTGCTCATCACTCAAAGGGCCTGCTCCCCACCAGAGTCGGAGAGACGAGTAAATGAGATGGAACAAGGCCTTTTTCTAATCTATCTGTTTAGAACTGTCCTTGCCCTGTAACATCAGTGCAAACAGCAGAGTGAAATGGACCAGTTACTCTATTCCTCTAAGATTCCGTTTTTGTCCCACCTGCAATCCTACAGAATAAAACCCTAATATGCAAATCGAGCAAATAGCCAAGTGACTGGCCGCTGTGACACTCGGTGACCATCAGGGGGTGGAAGCTCAACACAGGAGCTGCCCCCTGGAGGTCAGTGCCCTCCTACAGGGGGAGCGCCGCTCAGCCAGACGCCAGGCTGAGGGACCACCCCCTTCAGTGCACGAATGTCATGCACAGGGCCTCTAGTATAGAGATAATAATAATAATAATAGTGTGCATCTTGTTACAGGTGATCATTAATGGAACAATGCTCAGTAAATATTTGCCAGAATTCTATCATCATCATCATCAGCATCATCATCATCATCATCGCCATCACCATCATCATCAGTGTCTTCCCTCATCACGGCACTAGAATGCCATAGACGCTTTCCATTATAACTCAGTTGGCAAAGACAGCTGTGGTCGAATGCCAAGCATTTACTGATGTAATAAATTGCCAGCTACAGAGCAGACGAAGATGGACAAGCTTAGATTTCTTGTAGAAGACCGAGCGCGTGCTGCCCTCTGGAGATAGGGGGCTTGATTCGAAGAAACGCCGGGAAGAATGATTCTTGCAGCTAAATAAGAACTATGAAAACGGTGGGGGGGAAAGTAGCATTTAGAAGGGGAAATGAGACTGCATCCATGTTTGACAAAATGAACATGTTTCTGCTCTCCTATCCGCTTGATGAATGTGCCTCTTGAAGTTCATTAGCGGATCCAAATATTGAATTGAATGGAGATGAAATCCTCTTTGCAAAAGCAATCCTGTATCGGTGCAAACTAATGAGCTCTTTTCCGCCGAGAGCAAAAACAATGGCCTCCTGCAAAGTGATTTTGAGAATATCTACAGCTCAATTTGTTTTAAATGCTTTATGCCTCTATTACGAGACTCTTCACACGGCAGTTATGGCGCCTCTTAAACGGTCTTCCCTTGGACTTGAACTTCCTGAGGAGAGAAGCCTCCCCTTGCCCATTTGTGTATTGCTACGATGGGAGGTGCCGGCCTGCAGGGAGGCTCAGAAATAAAGGAAGAGACATGGAATTTTAATGAGTGGCACACGTTTTGTTTTTCTGAGCGATCCAAAGCAAAAATTCAAATTAAATTAGGATTTTTGTCTTCAGATGTGGGAAATACTTTTAAAAAAAAATCTAACCTAACCGATTTGGCTCAGTGGGTAGTTCATCGGCCTGCGGACTGAAGGGTCCCAGGTTCAATTCCGGTCAAGAGCATGCACCTTGGTTGTGGGCACATCCCCAGTGGGGGTAGGGGGGTGCAGGAGGCAGCTGATTGATGTTTCTTTCTCATCCATGTTTCTAGCTCTCTATCCCTCTCTCTTCCTCTCTGTAAAAAAAAAAAAAAAAAAAAAAAAAAAAATCAATAAAAAATATATATATTTTAAACCGAACATTTGGTGAAAAAATAGGCTGAGTCAAAAACTGGAACAGGAGAGCTGGACGTGCCATAAGCTAGAACATTCTGATGGTTTTCTTCACTTAACGCAGAGATTCCTCCGCTTGCTTCTCAGAGGAATTGTTTCCTTCAGACCCTGAGGGTAAATCAGTGGCTGACTTCCTGCTGGTGGACGTGCCTGACACTCAAGTTCATGGTCACATGTAAGCTCTCAAGTTCACGGTCATGTATAAGCTCTTAAGATGAAAGATGCTGCTGGGCTCCCACCCACTGCGCCTCTCCCCAGGAATTCATCATTAGCCTTTCCGTTCCCATCGCTTAGATGTCACGTCAGCGCTTGTGATGTCTTTCAAACACGGCTCAGGTTCAAGAGCCTCCACCCGCACACTCAGCCAAATCAAAGAGAGAGCCTGCTACACGGCTGCGCCTCTGAGGGGGGTAGCTAATGATTAAGAGGGAACCCCAGACAGGGAACTCCCACGCACTGATGAAAGAAAAATCCACCGCTAGGTCCCTAATGTTCTTAAGAATAATGAACAACAGCCGAGACCGGTTTGGCTCAGTGGATAGAGCGTTAGCCTGCAGATTGAAAGGTCCCAGGTTCGATTCCGGTCAAGGACAAAGTACCTTGGTTGCTGGCACATCCCTAGTGGGGGGTGTGCAGGAGGCAGCTGATTGATATTTCTCTCTCATCGATGTTTCTAACTCTCTATTCCTCTCCCTTTCTCTCTAAAAAATCAATAAAATATATATGTTTAAAAATAATAATTATTAAAAATAATAATGAACAACATAAACTGATGAATAAAAATAGAACCAGAGTCATAGAGGCATTGAACAGACTGCCCAACCTATGAGGGAAGGCGGGGGGAGGGGGGGGAGAGAGTGAGGGGTAAGAGATCAACCAAAGGACTAGTGTGCATGCATATGGGAGAGGGAGTGAGGGGAAAGAGCACGTGATGGGGGGTTGGGGTGGTTGGGGAGAGGTCAATGGAGTGGGGGAAGGAGACTTTATGTAATACTTTAAACAATAAAAATTTTTTTTAAAGGATTATGAGAGGTGATTTTAGTTTTGTTTCATAAAAGTGGTCCAAAGTCTGACCTTCGGTCACCACCTCCATTAGCGTCTATCCGCTGTTCAGCCAGCCTGCTTAGCCTACGAATTAATCCCATGTCCGACCCTCATTGAAAATGTTTACAGAGAGGATTATGACGTGAAGGTAAGGCTGAGAGGCACTTTAGGAGGACACGAGCATAATCATGCCAATGGTGAGGGCTTATCTGTCTCGGATGCACACACTAAAAACCAACACAAATGCTATCTGCATAGCGTTTCATGCTTTCCAAGTTCTATTTTTAAAAAATATATTTTATTGATTTTTTTTTTTACAGAGAGGAAGGGAGAGGGATAAAGAGTTAGAAACAGCGACGAGTGAGAATCATCAATCAGCTGCCTCCTGCACACCCTCTGCTGGGGATGTGCCCACAACCAAGGTACGTGCCCTTGACCGGAATTGAACCTGGGACCTTTCGGTCCGCAGGCCGACGCTCTACCCACACCATTTAGGGCTGGTTTCCCAAGTTCTAAATTGGTTCCTGCTGCCGTGGAACCTGACCTTTTTCTCGGCGCGACATTCTCTGGTTTCCTCAAAGATTGACTTTTAAATTTCAGTTTCCTAGAATTTCCCCCCCAAGATCGATGAGTGCGTTTCAGAAAGGCGAGAGGGGAGGCATGTCCCCTTGCCCCGTGCCTTTGCCTCTGAACAGCTCTCTTGATCTTTCCACCGCACGGAACAGCAGGCGGCAAAGAAAGGGAAATTCAACGTGGCTTAGCTCTGACTCGCCCTCTACGGATGGAAGGGATGTGCGAAATCGCCACCTTCCTGCTGATCGTTCCTGACAAGGGCATGTCCCTCGGTTGCAGGCACATCCCCAGTAGGAGGAGCACAGGAGGCAGCTGATCCATATTTCTCTCTCATCGATGTTTCTAACTCCCTATCCCTCTCTCTTCCTCTCTGTAAAAAAAAATCAATAAAATATATTTTTTTTTAAAAAGAAAGAATGGTTCACAGGCTGCTAAGTGCAATTTACATTCTGCTTGTAGAAGCATCCTTTAGTTTGCTCTGAACCACCTTGCGACACAGAAACTGGAATGCACAGCGGCTCCCTTTTACAGGTGACAGGACTAAGGGCCGGAAAACTGTGTCCACAGACTCAAGTGGACACAGGTGCTAAGAAGCAAACCCCCTGTTCAGGCGCGTTTCAGAGCATGGCATCAGAGAATGATATTTCAAATATATTTTTTTATTTTTTATTTTATTGATTTTGTACAGAGAGGAAGGGAGAGAGACAGAGAGTTAGAAACATCGATGAGAGAGTCATCGATCAGCTGCCTCCTGCACCCCCCCCCCCACACCGGGGACATGCCCGCAACCAAGGCACATGCCCTTGACCGGAATCGAACCCGGGACCCTTGAGTCCCCAAGCCGACGCTCTATCCATTGAGCCAAACCAGTCTCGGCCAGAGAATGATATTTCAAAGGAACATCCTGCTAAGACAAAGCAACATCCTTTTTTCCCTGCGAATAAAATGTAAATGTCCCCGGAATGCAATGTTCTCTCAGGGGAAAAGAACTAGGCCACGCCAAAAATTGTCCGTTTGATGGCACGCCATGAGAACAATCCTTTGCATTTCAACCACGACTTTATTTTTTATTTTATTTTTTTAAGTATATTTTTGAGTCCAGAGAGGGAGAGAGGGAGAGAAAAAGGGAGAGAAACATCCACGATGAGAGAGGATCATGGATCGGCTGCCTCCTGCATGCCCCACACTGGGGATCGAGCCTGCCATCTGGGCATGTGCCCTTGACCGGGAATGGAACCGTGACCTCCTGGTTCATAGGTCGACGCTCAACCAGGACTTTAAAAGCTCTCATGCCGCGTTCTGGCCGCCCTCATGCATTTGCTGGGAATTGCTACTAGGATTTCTGGAATTTTTTTGCAGCTGTACGGGGCCCACGCCTTCCGATCCATCCGTCTGGCAGCTGTTGCAACAAATGTTAAGTGATTCTCATCAGTGTAGTTGATATTTACTGTGACTCCGCATGTCAAAATGTTAAATGCCTACCGCGGTCCGTGGTTTGTGACAGGAAAAGAGGGGTGAGGGATGACTTCCCCGGGAAGGGAGCCTTCGGGTTGTGCTTTGAACATCGGTTACACATCGGAGGAGCTGAGAGGAGGGATGCCAGCGGAAACACAGCCGCAGGGATGCTCTGGAGGAGCTGGACCAGAACAGGTAGTCTGCGGAGGGGTGATCTATGAGGTCACATTCGAGGGCATTCTGGGCAGGCTTGAGCGGAAACGGGACAGGGGTCACGGAGGCGAAGCCGCCGCGGGGAGAGGAGAAGCTGCGATACAGTTCAGATGGGGTTCATCGAAGGTCATTACAGAGAGGCCCACAGAGGTGAAAAGGACCGTGGGTAAGAACTCGGGGAGTGTCCTGGGAATGGTAGCCAGTGCCGGGAAGAAGCAAGAGAACGTGAGGTCCGATCCAGGCAGAGGATGCGGCTAAGACAACCTTTTACGGCTTGGGAGAGCGTTAGAAGGTTCACTCCTGCTTTTCACAGCAACAGCAAGATAAACATTTTTCATTAGGACGCAGGACAAATATAAGCATGTGCCTATATTAGGAAGGTGTAATGGAAGCAAAGGTTTGATAAAACAGCACTCATCCATACTTATGGGTAATGAAGTCAGGCATTTTTCCATCCTATTCCATTATCTATATATATAAAAGCCTAATATGCAAAGTGTCCCCGCAGGAGTTCAACCAACCTGGAATTCAGTCGCTCGCTATGACGTGTGCTGACCACCAGGGGGGCGGCACGGAACGGAGGAAGGCCCCAGCAGGTAGCCGGCGGCCGCTAGAGACCCTCTGGTCTCCACTAATACAAGAGAAATATGCAAACTGACCATACCTCTGCGACGCCCACCATCCCATCAGGAGTATGCAAATTAACCCACCATATTTTTATTAAAAATAACAACAGCACTGTCATTTGAAAATCTGTCCGAAAATAAACCCTGTAATTGGTGCAGCCATCCATGACGTGTGACAAACTATGGGGTGTTTGACTTTCCGGCATAGAAATCTGGGGTGAAAAACTTTTTTTGGAAGCTTCTAGAAGACTATGCTGCTATGCATTTCTCGGCGTGATCAACCTGCAATGTTGAGGTGTGGCGAAGAAAGATGCGGTGCCAGTTCCCCTGTGTTGTAACTGCTAATTATTTTTCCAAGGGTAATGATGGGGTTCTGTTCCAGGACTTTATTATTTTTTAACCATCACACATGGCATGTATTTGGCAAATTCTGTGGTATGCAAATACAGCTGCCACCTTCAAGGAAGCTGTTCAGTAGGTTCACACGAAAGTAATCCAACCACTTGGCACTTCATTCATCTTGTTGGCAAGTTGAGTGAATAAAGATTTTTTTTTTTTTTTTTTTTAATGAACGGAATAGCCCAGGACAGCATGGCTCAATGGTTGAACATCAACCTATGAACCAGGAGATCATGGTTCAATTCCCGGTCAGGACAATGCCCAGGTTGCAGGCTTGATCCCTGGGCTCACCGCTGATGTTTCTATATCTTTCCCTCTCTCTTCCTCTCTGAAGTCAATAAAAAAAAATAAATCATTTTTAAAAAATGGAATGAATCTATGATCTTTAGTTGGTACTTATGTGTCTTATTGAGCAGGCTGACTGCTCTCTGCCATCTAAATGCCTAGGGTCTAGCATACATGAGATGCCTGGTAAGTAATTGTTGAATGAATGAATAAAAAAATAATCCTTACTTTTCTGTCATCACAGAGGCTTCTTGGCACCCAGTAGGGCTACTCTCATGAATGCCCATGAACCCTTGAGGACATAAAGAAAAGATGGCCTCCATCAGTGGAAAGAGGCTCTAGAATAAGGCTTCATGGGTAAAAATCCCAGCTCTGCTAGCCCAGCTTCTGAACACGGGGAGTGCCTCCACCTCAGCATCTGGAAACTGGAAACCATCAATAATGGTATCCGCCTCCCAGCGCTATTTGAGGATTAAATGGGTTTACACCTTCCTACCCCCGCCCCCCGTACACCCACTGTGGAGCTTGGGAACGCGCCTGGAACAGAGGAACGCCGCATACGTGTGAGCTATAATTATTGCTTCTCTCCGCATTGCACATTCTTTATTTAGCTGATTTTTGTCTGTGTGACAGCATTGTCCAACTACAGAAACAAACACTGCAGGATCCTAAGATATGATTAAGTGCAATATTACCCTTCTATTATTCCTTCCTTCCCTCCCTCCCTCCCTCCCTCCCTCTCTCCCTTCCTTCTTTCTTTCCTTCCTTCCTTCTTTCCTTTCTTCCCTCCCTCTTCCATCCCTTCATCCTTCCTTCCTCCCTCCCTCCCTTCTTTCCTTCCTTCCCTCCATCCCTTTATCCATCCATCCTTCCTTCCTCCCTTCCTTCCTTTCCTCTCTCCATCCATCCCTTCCTTCCTCCCTCCTTTTTTTCCCTTCCTCCCTCCCTTCCTTCCCTCCTTCCTTCCTTTCCTTTCCTTCCCTCCCTCTTTCCTTTCTTCTTTCCTTTCTTCCCTCTTTCCTTCCTTCCTTCATCTCTCCTTTCCTTCCTTTTCTGAATGCCTTCTAGAGGACATGATTCCGTATTAGAACAGTATCGCAGAGAAGATAAATTACAAGATAATTTTGACCTTAGGATCTTATGCTCTCAGAGGGACAGGCACATAAATGCATACATTTCAATCCAAAGTAGTATTCTATAGAGGGGACCTCAAATGCCCAGATCTTGGAGGAGTGTGTAGGGAATTTTATAGAAAGGGGTGGTATCGCTTTTTATGATTTTTCAGCCTTGGTTACAGTTCACGTTTTCCTCCTGTGTGGCTCTGCTTTCATGGGACCCAGAAAGAAGGCCCATGAAACAATAGGTACGCCAATCAATAATTATTATATTTATGTTCCCGCCCAGACATATTAACAGAAGAGCAGCTACTGTGTCAAAGCCAATTAGCCCTGTGGGGAGTGCTAACTTCTCAAAAAATCTTTTTGCAAAACAGAAGTGTTTTGACCCTCTATCCCTACTCTTCAAGAGCACGCACATTGTCGAAACCGGTGTGGCTCAGTGGATAGAGCATCGGCCTGCAGACTGAAGGGTCCCAGGTTCGATTCCAGTCAAGGGCATGCACCTTGGTTGCGAGCACATCCCTAGTGGGGGGTGTGCAGGAGGCAGCTGATGGATGTTTCTCTCTCATCGATGTTTCTAACTCTCCCTCTCCCTTCCTCTCTGTAAAAAATCAATAAAAAAATATTTTTTTAAAAAAAAGTGGGCAAGAGGGATCCATATTCCACCTTTGCTTCTTTAAATAAAATAAAAATTTAAAAAAAATTAACACAAAAAACAGGGTTCCTAGCAGCTGCACGGAAGCAATCCCTTTAGGCCCAATCAGCCAGAATGGAGCTGCCCCTGCTGGGAGCTGCGCAGCCCAATCACCAGTGAAGAGATGGAGCAGAGACAATCAGGCCCCCTCGGAGCCGTGTTCTCAGACCTGAATGTGCACCAGAGACCGGGAGCTTATGAAACACAGCGGGTCTGGGGTGGGGCTCGTCCTTCTAAGCATGCCTGGCACTGCCCCAAAGCGTGTGGGAGTAGGAATGCCACATCCCATGGGGGGAAGGGAGAGGAGTGGAGGCGCCAGCGAAAGGGCAGAGAGAAGAAGTCTACCAACGTTTTCCCAGAGCTTTTCATCTTTTTTATATATCTACTAGAGCAGTGTTTCCCAGACTTTTGGCACACGCGTATACCCCTTCTATAATTTCCTTAACGCTGAGTACCCCTCGTCCTCATGAGAACGTAGCATTAGGCGCAGCTAAGTGCGGTGCAGTGCGTATCCCCACCAAACTCCGGTGCAACGCGTACTCCCACCAGACTCTTCCCGTACCCCTGGGGGGATGCGTACCGCACTCTGGGAAACACTGTACTACAGGATTGGTGCACAAAATTCATGCACGGGGTAGGGGGTGGGAGGGCGGGAGGGTTCCCTTAGCCCAGTCTGCACCCTCTCGCAATCCAGGACCCCTGGAGGGATGTCTGACTGCAGTGGAGGGGGGAGAGACTCAACACCACTGTGCTCACCAGCCATGGGGCCGGGGAGGGACCCAGGAGATTGGCCAGCCAGGGAGGGAATGCAGGAGGGCTTCAGGGCATGTCCGGCCCATCTCCTCAGTCCCGACCAACCAGACCCCAGCGGCAAGCTAAACTTCCAGTCAGAACGTCTGCCCCCTGGTGGACAGTGCACATCAGAGCGAGCGGTTGAACAGCCTTAGCATATTATTAGCATATTACGCTTTGATTGGTTGAACAGCCGACTGGACGACCAGGCACTTAGCATATTAGGCTTTAAATATATAGGATATATATTCTTTATTGATTTCAGGGAGAGGAGGAGAGAGAGATAGAAATATCCAGGATGAGAGAGAGTCATGGATCAGCTGCCTCCTGCACGCCCCACACTGGGGATGGAGCCCACAACCCGAGCCTGTGCCCTTGACCGGGAATCGAATCTTGACCTCCTGGCTCATAGGTCAACACTCCACCACTGAGCCACGCTGGCCGGGCTCTTTGAATATTAAGATTGCCTCTATGATCCGCAGAGCAAATTAATGATGGAACCCAGTTGCTTAAGACATTTTAGAGTTTCGATGTGTATCCTCACAGATCCACTCCTGCGAATCTAGGACAGGAATACCGTCCGAAAGTTGCTCAGCCACGGTGAACCTCCAGATCGTCAGGGTCGTTGTGGATGGCGCTATTCAACTCCCACTTAGAAATGAGTGTGGCTCGGCTGGCTTCAAAAAGGAAAAAAAATTTAAGGAGGTTAAAATTTTTTCTGGCGCAGCAAGTACCCACTTGCTAATCATTTTTATATTTAAAAAAAAAAAAAAAGTCCAAAATAAATGCACTTCGCCAGATGTTCCTTTCCGTTTCCAGGGATTCATTTGAGAGGTAATGGCCCGTGTTAAGTCATTAACAACGAGGACGACAACAGAACGGAAAGGAAAGCTCCGAGTTCGGTCCTGGATGCTTTTAATGGTACAAGGGACCATTGTTCATTTCCATTTTTTAAGAACTGCCATCATTCAGACATGCAGAAATGAAATAAAAATAACAGTCCCGGAATGAATCTTGCATTCTGCTTGGCGACACTGGAGCAGTAATTACTTCTGCAAATCACGCGGGAAGCTTGCGACTGTCCAGGTCTGTTCATGAGAAGGGGGAAGACAAGGAAAGTGCAAAGCTGCAATGCAGGAATGATTTTGTGCCCCCAAAGGTCCATTTATCAGCAACTCTAAAAGCTCTAAATAGTAAAAGCAGCGCTACCAGTAAACGGCGGAGGACGGACTCAGTGAAACCACGGACGACCTGACGTTGAGTTGAGTTGGTAAGCCACCTCACTTCCTTAAGGAGTGTTTGGTTTCTTATTTTATTTTACTTTTAATGTATTTTATTGATTTTTTACAGAGAGGAAGGGAGAGGGATAGAGAGTCAGAAACATCGATGAGAGAGAAACACCCATCAGCTGCCTCCTGCACACCTCCTACTGGGGATGTGCCTGCAACCAAGGCACATGCCCTTGACCGGAATTGAACCTGGGACCCTTCAGTCTCCAGGCCGATGCTCTATCCACTGAGCGACGCCAGCCAGGGCAAAGCAGTGTCTGGTTTCAATTGGGTGTTTCTGATGGGTATCGCCTCTTCCAGATAGAAGCCATCTTAAGGTGACAAGGACATTCTCTGTCCCATCCACCTTTGGAGATGGGTGTGAACAGCAGTGAAATGCAAAATAGTGGGGCAGGGTGGGGAGGAGGATAGATTTATTTACAGAGTGGAAGAAAGCAGGAGGCTATAATAATTCTGCTCTTCTGCTCTGAAAGGGGTCCATGTGTCTGGACAGTAGATCCATTGGCTGCATAAATATATTTATGAAAAGCTCTTGTACCAAGATTACTCTACCCAGCAAAGTTCTCATTCAGAATTGAAGGTCACACAAAGAGCTTCCCAGACAAGAAACAGCTAAGGGAGCTCATCGCCGCCAAACCAGTATTCTATGAAATGCTGAAGGGTATTCTTTTAAGAAGAGGAGGAAGAAGAACAAAAGGTAAAGATAAAAAGTATGAACAACAAAGTGACAACAAATACATATCTGCCAACAAGTGAATCTAAAAGTCAAGTGGATTAAAAAAAAAATCTGAGGAACAGAATAAACTGGTGAATGTAATAGAATCAGGGGCATGGAAAGGGAGTGGACTGACAATTCTGGGGGAGAGGAGGTGTGGGGGATGCAGGAAGAGACTGGACAAAAATCTCACACATCTAGAACAACATAAACTGATGAACAAAAACAGACCCAGAGAAAGATAAGCAGCGATCAGACTCTCAAACCTCAGAGGGAAAGTAGGGGAAGGTGGGGGTCAGGGGGAGAGATCAACCAAAGGACTTGTGTGCACGCCTAGGGGCCTAGCCAGTGGCCACGGACAATAGGGGGGTGGGGGCATATGTGGGGAGGGGTTTGGGATGGGAGTGGGGGGATGAGACAATTATGTGATACCATAATCAATAAAATTTAAAAAAATCTTACATTTATGGATGAGGTCAGTGGGGGATGGGTAAGGGCATGGGATGGGGTGGGAACTGGATGGAAAAAAGAGGAACAATTATAATAATCCTAACAATAGCCGGGACCGGTTTGGCTCAATGGATAGAGCGTCGGCTTGGGGACTGAAGGGTCCCAGGTTCGATTCCGGTCAAGGGCATGTACCTTGGTTGCGGGCACATCCCCAGTAGGGGGTGTGCAAGAGGCAGCTGATCGATGACTCTCTCTCATCGATGTTTCTAACTCTCTATCTCTCTCCCTTCCTCTCTGTATAAAATCAATAAAATATATTTA
This sequence comes from Nyctalus aviator, assembly GCA_036971965.1. Lineage (NCBI taxonomy): Eukaryota > Metazoa > Chordata > Mammalia > Chiroptera > Vespertilionidae > Nyctalus > Nyctalus aviator. Next base: position 2,088,330 of record CM072940.1, on the reverse strand, counting down.
AAAAAATAATCCTAACAATAAAGATTTATTTAAAAAACAAAAAGGGGGGGGAGAGATAGCCAACATGGAACATGGAACCTGCACGCAATTGCCCCTCCGCTCCTGCTGCAGGTCCCTGTGTGTGGCCCCCGGAGGCCTGGCCGGCCCCCGCTCCTGAGGGATGGACTGCTGGGATGTGAGTCAGCACGAGGAGGAGGAGGTGAGGCGAGGAGAGCTCTGAGAGAAGGCGCAGGGGGGACTTTGCACACCGCCTCCCCTCCCTGCTGCACAATCTGGCCCTCGGGGAGCTCCATCTGTGCCCACCTGCTGCCGGCAGACGCGGTGCGGGGCTGGTGTGAGAGTCCTTCCCCTCAGATCGCAGGCACAAGCTGGCTTCCCCGGGCCTCGCGAGGGATGCTTCTCCTCCGTGTGTCTTGACGGGAGATGCAGATTGGGCAGATCCAGAGAATTGTTCTAGAAGCAGAGACCATCATCTTTGTCCGGGGTCCGTGAGCATCATCCTGCGTGCCATCGGCTTCCGTCTGGCCCCAGCTGTCACTCCGGTCCAGGGCGGAAATATTTACTTTGCATGTTAGAGGAGCCGATGTCACTCTTCACAGGCTGAGATTCCTGGTGTGTGTGTGTGTGTGTGTGTGTGTGTGTGTGTGTGTAGCTTTTTCTTTTTTTCCTGTCTCATCCATGCCCGCCCAGAACTGAAGATCAGCAGAAATAGCATCATCTTTCTTTTTCTTTTTTTTTTATAGGAATGTGAGAAGTGACGGTGATGGAAATAACCTGATCAGACCAGCAAGGCGCCCAGAGCCGCTTCACGGGGGCGCATCCGCCCCCAGGCTCTAAGGATCGAGAGAAAACCATGGCTTTGCAGGAGCGCAGGCCTCCACGCAGCTTAAATCAGGGCCGTGGCTTCCTATTCAAGAAAGAAATACGTGCACCAGGTGTTAGGAGCGTTTCTGCCAAATCAGTGCCTTCCAGGGGCCACCTGGATAGGTAAGTGCCTTGAAATTTCACTCATCAAACGTGTCATAACGTTGGAAAAAAATCAAACGCTCCCACACCATAATGCAGCATCTCGTTAGAACAGAATTGTTAGTTCTCGTTCTCTCTCTCTCTCTCTCTCTCTCATTTCTCACCGTTATCCCATGAGCCAGACATCCTCCTCCTTGTGCCAATGACTCACCGGACACGCAGCCACTGGTCTTAGTCAACAACTCAATTCTTGGAACCCCTGTAAGTGCCTTTCCATTCATCCATCTATTCGTTCACTGGACGCGACTTTTCTGAGCACTAACGTGACCCACAATTCCCATTACGTAAAATGTCAGCAGGTTTAAGTGTGGGTTTCAAGCTGTCATCGTGGTGGTAGATGATTCAGAAATCCTCTAGCGTTCAGTGTTGTAGTAATCAGGAGATGATTTAGAATCTAGATGATTCTAAGTCACTTTATGACACTTGCCATTGAGTGCCAAGTGGGAATGCCTTGGATATTCTGAGAGATGGGCTATTTTTATGCCCAATCCCTGCGTGACAGAGAAACAGGAGCTCACATGTTCCATGAGAACATAGGAGGGTTTTCCACCCTCTTCGATAATCCTGAGAATTCAATAACATAAAATCAATTTTTATTTTTATTTTTTAATATATATTATTAGTCTTTTACAGAGAGGAAGGGACAGGGATTGAGTTAGAAACATCGATGAGAGAGAAACATCCATCAGCTGCCTCCTGCACGCCCCCTACTGGGGATGTGCCCGCAACCGAGGTCCATGCCCTTGACCGGAATCGAACCTGGGACTTTCAGTCTGCAGGCCGTCTCATCTTCCCCGTGACAAGCTTTTCCAAACAGGCCTACTATCGTTTTGGGTCCCCCGCTGTGTGTAGCAGAGTCACTGAAGCATGACACGTTTTCAATAACAATTTTTGGTTGGGAGTTGCGCTGGGCCAAGAAGTAAAAATAAAAAGTGGTTTATGGTCCTGCCCTCAAGAGCACAGCGGAGAATTGAGAAAAATGTGCAATTTGGGGAAAATACATTATAGATAGGCCCCTGTCATTTAGCGGAAAGGAAAAGAATTGGGCTTAAATTACCCAAGTAATTCAGGCCTTTCTCCGAAAAGACACACAGAGAAAATAGACCAGCCCAACCTGCATGGCTCAGTGACTGAGCATCAGCCTAGGAACCAGGAGGTCAGGGTTCGATTCCCGGTCAGGGCACAGGCCCGGGTTGTGGGCTCCATCCCCAGTGTGGGGCATGCGGAAGGCAGCGATCCATGATTCTCTCTCACCATGGATGTTTCTCTCTCTCCTCCTCCCTTCCCTCTCTGAAATCAATAAAGTAATATATTTTTTAAAAGACTAACAGATCTTCGAATCCCATGCTCAGCCTCCTCTCTCCTAAGTCAGGCAGGTTCCCCGAGGGCGGGGCGGGCTCCTCACATTCACTGCTGCCCCCAGCACCTGGCACCCTCTGTCTGCCCCACACAACCTGAGCCAGTGAATGAATGCGCAAGCGGTAATGGATGGGAAATGCTGGATGCGCCTTTTATTTTATTTTATTTTATTTTTAAAAATATATTTTATTGATTTTTTTACAGAGAGGGAGAGGGATAGAGAGTTAGAAACATCGATGAGAGAGAAACATCGATCAGCTGCCTCCTGCACACCCCCACCTGGGGATGTGCCCGCAACCAAGGTCCATGCCCTTGACCGGAATGGAACCTGGGACCCTTCAGTCTGCAGGCCGATGCTCTAGCCACTGAGCCACCCGGATTTCGGTTGGATGTACCACGGGCCCTCGAGGGACGCTGACATTTCCTCCCGGCTCCTCTCTGAGAGTCTGGCTTACTCAGCATCTTCAAGTTCACGCGGGCGGAGAGGGTGCGCTCAGCTATTCCTGACGTGTTGGGTGCACACACCCGCAGTGACAACGGTTCAGCCCGGGCGAGATGCAAACACAATCCGGGTGCCAGCTTCCCCGTCGCAGCTTCCCGTGGCGCCGGCTCCGTGTTGCTGCCGCTGAGAAGAGGGTGCCACTTCAGGGTGGCAGGAGGAGGAGAAGCGGATACATTGGGCCAAGGATGTGAGACCTTGTCGAGGGTACTGACGTCTGCAACAAGGCTTGAAATGTGGGCCCGAAGGCAACAGAGTTTTCACCTGGCCAAACTTTTGCGATTGCCCGGCCGGTGTGGCTCAGTGGTTGAGCGCCCGCCAGCCAATCAGGAGTGAGTATGCAAATTAAGCCAACAAAGATGGCGGCGCACATCCCTTGAGGGTTCCCAGATTGGAAAGGGTGAAGGCTGGGCTGAGGGACATCCCCCTCCCGTGCACGAATTTCGTGCACCGGGCCTTTAGCGTTTAATAAAGACCTGGGGTCAAATGTCTTTTGTTTTATTCTGATTCCTTCAAAGTTAATTGTCCTTGGGTTCGGAAGGAAATCGCTCCATCGGATTCACACATAATTTGAACTCACCGTTCTCCAACCACCCTCCGTATAAAGTAACTTAGCATGCGAGCATCCTCTATTCTTGCTCATTTTCATTTCTTTATATTCTGGGATCTATTAGTTCTCTCACCCGGCCGGCATGGCTCAGTGGTTTAGCATCCACCTATGAACCAGGAGATCACGGTTCGATTCCCAGTCAGGTTTTGGGCTCCATCCCCAGTAATGGACGTGCAGGAGGCAGCTGGTCGATAATACTCTCTCATCATTGCTATTTCTCTCTTTACCTTCTTCTATGAAATCAGTAAAAATGTCTTTTAAAGAAATTATTTCTCCTCTCTATGTTTATTTTTTCCATCGCTTTATTATTTATGAAAGTAGATCACATTTTATGATTTCCCCCAAGATGTCAACCCCTGGCCGCTGTAGGTCTTGCACCACAGTCACCTGATCCACCTGCTTTGTTTTCACCCCAATTAGCTCCAAGGTTAGTATGAAACCAAGTGTGATTCTATCGCTGGAGTTCTAGAAAGTCATTAACAGAAAGACACTTCACATCTATAAAGATATTATGGTAATGAATGAATTTTTCATTAGAACTAAAGGGGGTATTATTAATTTTCACCAAATTGCCTATTATTTTTTTATGTCCTCAAATGGGATAAATAAATAGATGAGCTTTTTTTTTTTTTTTCTTTTCTTTATGAAATGCAAACATACTAGCAGCGTCTTCCCTGTCCGGCCTCAAGGGCCAGAAGAATTAATAAATGATTAGAATAATGAATTATGAGAATAATTAATCAAATAGAAGCCATTTCAGATTGAGTTCCATCAAAGACAACTTGAGAAAGTTTGACCCTTTAGAGGAAAATTTAAGATGTCCTGAAGGGTCCCGGATTGGATTCCAGTCAAGGGCACTTACCCAGGTTTCAAGCTCGTAGGGGGCGTGCAGGAGGCAGCCGATCCAGGATTCTGTCTCATCATTGATGCTTCTCTCTCTCTCCCTCTCCCTTCCTCCCTCTCTGAAGTCAATAAAAACATATTTAAAAAACAAAACTTGAAAAATAAAATTGTCTAAGTTGCTTTGTAGTTCATATTTACCTTTCCAAGAAAATGCCAAACTTTTCCAAAGTGGCTGAATTATCGAACGTTCCCAGGTTTTCATCTCCTCGTCCTCCTCACTCACGCTGGTTCTGTCTCTCTTTTTTAAAATGGCCATCCTGGCGGGTGAGGTTTTAATGTTCAGTTCCTAATGATCAATGATGTTGAGCATCTTCCCATGGTCTCAATGGCCATTCATAACATGGCTGGTCTCTTATGACATTTCTATTCAGCTCTTCGCTCATTTTTTTTTTTTAAATAAAGTGTCTCATTATTTTCTTGTACAATTTCTCAATATATTCTGAATCCATGTCATTATTGGAGAAATGATGTGCACATCTTTTCTGTTTTTTAATGATGTCTTTTGAAGAAGAAGAGTTATTTTTACAAAACCCAATTTATCAATTTTTCTTTCAGGGGTTGTGCTTTTAGGTGTCATATCCAAGAACTCCTTGACCAAACTCAAGATCACAAAGGTTTTCTGCTGTATTTTTTAAAGGTTTATAGTTTTAGCTCTTCTATCTAACTAGAGGCCTGGTGCATGAATTTGTGCGTGGATGGAGTCTGGCCAGCTCACCCAGATTGGGGCCAAACGGGCTGGGTCAGCCAGGAGGGAGGGAACATGGGAGGTTGACCAGCTGACCCCGCCCTCAATCAGGGTGGGGGCCAATCAGAGGCAGAGCCAGCCAGGGGAGGGGCCAAGGGCAGCTGGAAGTCCGGCCTCACCCACTGACCTAACTCCCAGTCAAGGGGACAACTTTCACATTAGCCTTTTATTATATAGGATTATATGATCCATTTTATGTTAATTTTTTATATGACGGAAGGCAAAGAGCTAATCCTAGGCTTCACCACAGAGTTCGTTACCAAATCCAGTCCCGGGTACTACAACCCTAATAGTTTAGGTATTCCGTTTGGCCTTCAGAAGCCTCTCTGCTTCTCGGATCTCATTTCTATTCTAATGTATGCATCACGAGGCTAATAAGCTGTTTGTGTGTTTTTTTTCCCCCCTGTAGCAGAAATAAGCAAATGTATTCAACGATTTCATGGATATTCAAGAGGCAGAGGGCCCGCGATTGAATGTAATAATAGACCTCGGGAAATCAGAGCTGCTGGTGACAATAGCAGGCAAGCTGTCAAACAAGCTGATGCTGCCGATGAAAAGCTGGGGTCCGGCGAGACGGCGGGACCAACACCAGGTCACCCCGGCCCCTAGCTGCCACAGCGCCGGTGGCAGAGCCCAGACACTCCGGCTGCCGACGTGGGGGTGGGGAAGGGGGGTGAGGGGGTTCCTCGGGTTGTGAAGTGCCATCTGAGTAACTCACGCAAAACAGGGAAAGGGCTTTTTTAAGCCTGGGAATCTGCAAGATCCCAAGCTGGGGACAGACAGGAAGCAGGCAGCTCCACAAGGGTTCCCATGGAGACAGCCGCTCCGGGGCGCATGTTGGTGTGGCCAATGGAATGAATGAAAAAAAAAACAACAAAAAAACCTCCAGCAACGTTCACGGCTCTGTATCCAGGCCCAGGGTGGAAGATGGTGTGTATACACGGAGCGGCCAGATGATGATGGTGATGATCTCTGGACGCATCATCATCTGGCCACTCGGTGTCTATCCTATAGAATAAAAGGCTAATATGGAAATTGTCCTCTCGACCAGGAGTTCGACCAGCAGGCAGCCCGGCCAACCGCCCATGTCCCCTCGCCCTGGCCAGGCTGCACACACACACACACACACACACACACACACACACTGGGACACACGGTGGAAACTGGTCATCTTGTCTCTTTGGGTGGAAAACGAACGGGAGGGAAATGTATTCAGAAATATTACATAAGACGCAATTTCACAACTCACGGCGTTGATTTCCCCTCGGTGTGCAGAGCTAGCGAGGAGGCAAATTTACGGATTTCAAATGACTCAGTTAACACTTCTCAGCGATGCTCATTTCTCTGGTGAATACCTTGTCGTCTGACCTCAAGTAAGGACACCCATTGCATTAAGTCTATTTATTTTTTAATATATTTTTATCGATTTCAGAGAGGAAGGGAGAGGGAGATGACACAGAATCATGGATCTGCTGCCTCCTGCACGCCCCCCACCGGAGATGGAGCCCACCACCCAGGCAAGAGGCCTGACCGGGAATAGAACTATGTGACCTTCTGGTTCACAGGTTGCCTCTCCATTACTGAACCACCCCAGCCAGGCTGATGTTTATTTATTTACCTTATTTTATATTTCTCGTTTATCAACACATGGGTCATAAACAAGGAAGGCTTCCTTTCTCATTAAACGGTGCATTTTATCTGCCCCTGAGCCACACGCTGTAAGCCAGAGCGGTGCTAAGCATGGTTGGATTTGACAGAATCTGAGCAGATCCCAGTGGAAGGTTCCAGCATTCCCTCCAGGCCCACGTCACCGTCACCGGAGATGCCATATGGTTTGGGTTTGAGTTTAACGCGGACAAAGGTGGAAATCTGAAAGTAGGGCTCATCACAAAACCTGCAGGAAGAAAAACCTTCCATAATCCTAACATCTAAAAATAAATTCATCTTCTCTTCAAGGTATGTAAACCCAGGAGTAAAATCTATGCCTGGTTCATGGGTCGACGGCACAACCCTTGAGCCACGCCGGCCAGCTGGACACAGGTGGCTCCAATTCCGTGACCTGGTTCTGTGGCTCAGACAGCCTGCCCCCAGCTGGAAGTGATGCCCCTGTGAGGTGAATCATGGACCGGCTGCCTCCTGCACATGAGTTGGACAAGCAAGAGAAAGGATGGACGTGGACCAGTCCCAAGGCGAGGACTGGGGCACAGGGAAGCAAGAGCAGACAAGCCCACGGGTATCCCTGGGATGGACGCCGAGTCTCAGGAAAAGAGCGGAACTTCCATCCCATGGATGGAACCCTGAGAAAAAACATTCGCATCCAGGTCACCCTGATCGGAGGCGCTCAACTGGAGCAATATATATTTAGCTCCCTCTTTTTTTTCCTCCCCTGCCCGTCGGTGTGTACAGACTGGTTTCAAACACACACACACACACACACACACACACACTAGAGGCCTAATGCACAAAGATTTGTGCAAGAATGGGCCTTCTTTCCCCTGGCTGCTGACACTGGCTTTGCTCAGGCTGGAGCTTCCTTTTCACTCCGGCCTGGAGCCACCTTTCTGCATTCTCATGCTGCCCAGGAACACCTATATCCCGCCCCGCCCCTGGCCGCTTGGTGCCTGCATACGTAAATTAACCCGCCATCTTTGTTGGGCTAATTTGCATACTCACTCCTGATTGGCTGGGGGGCTTCACAAAAGTACGGTCAATTTGCATCTTACTCTTTTATTAGTGTAGAGATAGGTGTATGTGTGTGTGTGTTTACCAATAATTCAAATGGAGCCCTAACCCGTTTGGCTCAGTGGATAGAGCATTGGCCTGCGGACTGAAGGGTCCCGGGTTCGATTCCAGTCAAGGGCATGTACCTTGTTTGCGGGCATATCCCATTAGGGGATGTGCAGGAGGCAGCTGATGGATGTTTCTAACTCTCTATCAGAAACCTTCCTCTCTGTAAAAAGTCAATAATATATATATATATATATGTATGTAGGGCCTTCTCCCATTTAGAGCCTTTGTTATGCCCTAACTTCCTGTTGGTAGAAGGAACCCAGAGATCACAGGGAGACTTGTCTGAAAGAACTTGGAAATGACTGCAGCGCCTTTAAGATCAGCCCAGAACGGATCAGCGCACAGGAGACTCTGGGGAACCTCCGACAGAATCTATAAAAAGGCTCAGCCTAAACCCAATTAACTCGGGGGTTGATACTTGCCGTCGGCACTCTTAGCTCTGGACGGAGCCCGCAAGGTTAATGCGATGCCAGTCCCAGGTACGGAGAGAGGAGTCTTCCTGGCCAGAACGACAGCGATTGTTCTTACCGCAGGAGTGGAGAAATGGCATGGAAGTGCTAATTTTATTTCCCAATTCTCAATTCCCGAGTTTCATTTGGCTAAATGGGTTTCAGAAGCGATTCTGGCAATTAGGTGGGATTTGCATACACAAGCAGCGCTGTGAATCATCCCCAGCCTTCTCTTTTTGTCGCTTCGTTTCTGCATCGTGGATGTGCGGGCACATCAGTGTTTATTGACCATCGTCTCCGATTAAAAAAAAAGTATTCTGGAGAAAAACAGAGGCATGGTAATGGCCCCTTTCTCCCAGGAGACTCACAATTTCCTACCTGCCTGTGAATATTTGCATCTTTAAAACGGAAGGCAGTGAGTGGAAATGAATCTAACGGTGAATTTCCAGGCTCCAGCAGAAAAGCCATTTGAATAAACAAGTCTATTTCTCTCTCTCTCTCTCTCTCTCTCCATTCCTTACGTGTCCTCAGACAGCACACATAGCCCTAAAGGCCTTGTTATGAATCTGACCTCATCCTCTTCCCCTTCCCCTTCCTCTTCATCTTCCTCATCCTGCTGGTCCTTCCACGTAGGCCTCTCTGGCTTCCTTGTTGTCCCCTGTCCCTGCCAGGCATCTTTTTTCTCCAGAAATTCCCCTCACGTTGCTCCTTCTATTTGGACACTTACCCCCTGACAGCGCCTTTCTCACTCCCTTTACATCTGTAGTCCAAGGTTAGCTTCTCAGTTGGGCCTTTCCCTGGCCACCTGATGTAAAATCTCAACTAGAGGCCCAGTGCATGAATTCATGCACAGGGTAGTGGCGGGGGGGAGGGGGGGGTCCCTCAGCCCAGCCTGCACCCTCTCCAATCTGGGACATCCCTCTCACAATCCAGGGCTGCTGGCTCCCAACTGCTCTCCTGCCTGCCTTCCTGATTGCCCCTAACTGCTTCTGCCTGATCACCCCCAAACCACTTCCCTGCCAGCCTGATTGATGCTTAACTGCTCTCCTGCCAGCCTGTTTGCCCCTAATTACCCTCCCCTGCAGGCCTGGTCACCCCTAACTGCCCTCTCTTGAAGGCCTGGTCCTCCCCAACTGCTCTCCCTGTAGGACTGGGCACCACCTGAAACTGCCCTTCCTGGAGACCAGGTCACCCCCAAATTCCCTCCTCTGCTGGCCTGGTCACCCCTAACTTCCCTCCCATGCAGGCCTGATCGCTCCCAACTGCCCTCCCCTGCAGTCCTGGTCCCCCTCCTCCACTTCCGTCCCCTGCTGACCACCTTGTGGTGGCCATCTTGTGTCCACATGGGGGCAGCCATCTTGTGTGTTGGAGTGATGGTCCATTTTTATATTACTACTCTTTTATGAGATAGGATTCTTGACATGGGAACAATTACGGACGTAAATGGCCCACAGCTTGGTTTCATAAACCTTCCACGTTCCCCCGTAATCGGGATGTAGGGAGTTGCAGCATTTTGAGTGTTGTCGCACAAATATTTTTCTACTATGACATTCCTACTCCTGAGAGGGAAGGTAATGGCGGGGGTTTTTTTGTTTTGTTTTTAAAGGAACAGGGTTCAAGGAAGCAACATCCACGTGGCAGACGTGGCACCCACCGCGGTCTGAAGGTGCCCGAGGAAAGGGGGAGGGAAGAACTCTAAACGCGTTGGGAAGTTTAATTACCGCCAGGCCTGAAGCTAGCACTGAAACACCGGTGTGCTATCCCTGCAAATGGCAAAGCGATCTATTAATAGTTCTGGGGAAAGGTCAATCAGAAAACCACCAGAATCCACGTATTAAAAAGGGAACGGGAACAGCACTGAACATTTTTCAAGTCAAGTCTCATTCATTCCCCGCTGGACCTGCCACCAGCCCATTAATTGAAATACAGTCGCTCCCCTCAAAGGAGAAGCTGGCTGGACTGCATCCAGTGGGACATCGGAGAGCACTCGCAAAATAATTCAAAGTCATTCACGTCCAGATGATAAAAAAAATGTGACCTCCCGACCGAGGATCGCTAGGGAAGACCGATATTAAATGACTAATCACAAAAAGAATTAATTACGAGCTACGAGAGGGCCAGGCGTCCTCGATGAGGGAATTTATGCCTGACAAGTTGGAATAAGGTCAGTGAACTCAAGTAGAGTAGGTCCCTCTGACACCTACCAGTTCTTTCAGCCACAGCGTCAACACCTCAGCTCAGGGACACCGTCCCTATCTCACTCCTCCTGACGGAATCAGGGCTTCCCATAAATTCCATGACGGAATCTTCTCTCCCTTCTCTCTCTCTTTCTCTAGCCAATAAACACATCCCCAGGTAAGGATGAAGAGAGAGAGAGAGAGAGAGAGAGAGAAAGAAACACCAATGATGAGAGAAAAATCATTGATCCACTGCTTCCTGCACGCCCCCTAACGGGCATCTTGCCTGCAACCCGTGCATGTGCCCTGACTGGGAATCGAACCATGACCTCCAGGTCCCTAGGTCAATGCTCAGCCCCTGAGCCATCACCGGCCGGGCTCGCTTTTGAGTATAAAATAAGACTTGGATGGAACGTATCGATCGGGTGAATGGCCTCCAAGAACTCTCTGCCTTTCGGAGTCAGATCTCGCCTTTGACAGCATTTTAAAGTATTCCTGGATGCGTGAGGCGCTTGCCAACGTTTAAGTGCTCCCGTCGTGAACACCTGCAGTACTGGGCTGCTGTTGTAACAGCGGAAATAACCGAAACCTGGGTTATTTTTAAATCAGGGCAAAGCAGAGCGTGCTTGGTTATTCAACGAGCTGCGTTCCAGGCCGCCTGGGCTCAGGTCTTTAAAAATACGTGGCATCTGACTTGAACACAAGCGTGCAAACCGAGGACCCGGTGAAGGGCACTGAGGCAGGAATGACTCGAGGAAGGCAGCAGGTTCACTGGCGATTCTTTTCGTTTGTTTGTTTGTTTGTTTGTTTTCTAGGGGATTCGTCAGATTGTTCAAACGACGGCGTGAAAAGCCAAAGCCGTCACAGGAAGTCCATGCAGACAGGGCGGCACCCACAGGCACCCCCTCTCCTCTGGAGATTGGGGTCTGAGTCCCCCAGACAGACAACTTTAACATCACTGACCGAGAGTATCTATGCTAATAAAAGGGGAATATGCTAATTAGACCGGGAGACCTTTCCTGACAAAGCCATGGTGGCAGGATGAGGCGGAGGTGGTTAGGGGTGATCAGGCCAGGAGGGGGGGGCAGTTGGGGGCGAGCAGGCTGGTGGGGGGGAAGTTGGGGTATCAGGTTGCAGTGGGGGCAGTTGGGGGCAAGAAGGCTGGCAGGTGGAGGGTAGTTGGGGGCAATCAGGCTGGCAGGCAGAATGGTTAGGGGTGATCAGACAGGTAGGCAGGTGAGCAGTTAGGAGCCAGCAGTCCTGGATTGAGAGAGGAATGTCCGAGAAGTTCCAGATTGGAGAGGGTGCAGGCCGGACTGAGGGAGAACACCCCCTCTCTCCCCCCGCCCCCGACTCCCGTGCACAAATTTTGTGCACTGGGCCACTAGTTTTGATATAAGAAACCTAGTAGGTTTTCCATAAACGTTAACTTCCTTCTCCATTTCCAGAAGAAGAGCCATTTAATGACGATTTATTATGATATTCTCTCATTTTCTTCAAGTTCTACATCCATTGAATGTGGATATGAAATACTGACATTGAAAAAAATACAAGAACACACGAAAATATCATTGGTATGTTAAATGTCGGTATTTTTTTAGATCTATAAGAAAATAGACTAAAATAGGAATGTCACTGGTGCCTCTAAATGCAGGGATTATAAAGTGTTTTATTTTTTTCTATGTTGTCCAAGTTTCCATTAAAGTCACGTATTATTATTATTGGGTTGTAGAAAGACAGTGTTATTTTTAATTAGGATGCATGAAAATAAAGAGATCCCAGCCAGCATGGCTCAGTGGTTGAGCTTCAACCTAGGAACCAGGTCACAGTTCGATTCCCCGTCAGGGCACAAGCCTGGGTTGTGGGCTGGTCCCCACTGGGGGATGTGCAGGAGGCAGCCGATCCATGATGCTCTCTCATCATTGACGTTTCCTCTCTCTCTCCCCTTCTTCCTTCCTCTCTGAAATCAATGAAAACATATTTGAAAATTTTATTCAGAAGACCCAAGGGTCATTTCATTTCTCCACATATCACACAAATTGATACCATTACTTGATAGTTTCAAAGGTTGTTAAGATACTGGTTGACTCTGTTCACCCTACAACTGATATCAGAAGTTGTCTGAGTGAATACAGACAGCACTTTATCTGCCACTTTGTTTACTTTCCGTATAAGAAAGATCATGAATATGTATACATGTAATACCTTAATAAAAAAAATGAAAAAAAGGAAGATAATGAAAAAATTCTGATGTTTGAATATCCTCCTTGTATAAATTCAAGTTATAACAGTCTACTATTATCTGCCATCCCGAATTTGATCCTCAGCTTCATGCATTTCCCTTAGTGGGTGAACTGAGCCTTGATGCTAAGCAATCCCTCCGACATTCTTTGAGATCCAACCAAGCAAAAACGGTAAGGTCCTGATGGCATTAAATGGTAACACCGACATCATGATTACTATTAAAGGTGCTAGGCCATTACATTAGAGGGTAGCTCAATGTCAGTGCTCTATGCTCACATTGTCCATAGTTTTCCTTTCCCCTAGGAAAAATATTCTATAAAATGTGAGATAAAGGTATTATAACTCATGAATCCCCACCGAAGGAACAAATACAAATAGAATCACAAATCGTGCGTAAACCTTAAATTGCTAAGCGACAGTCTCAGGATACTCTGAAAAAATAGAAATCAATTTGGCAGGGCTGAGAGAGAAAAATAATTACTAAATTCATCCGACAGCAAGAACGAGATGTAAATCTTATCGAAGTAGCAAACAAAAGCCATGGCATTTTTTTTTTTGTTAATGCAATCATTTAAATACCGGATTTATTTCTCATGTAGGGCAAACCTCAAATGACTCTGATATTTTATTTGGAAGTAAAAAAGAAGTTTAAGAACCAAAGCATCTGATTATGTGATACAATGTTTTGATAATATGTGTCTGTGGTTATATTCAGTGCCAGTGAATACATCAGGTTTTGGGAGGGTAATATGCAAATTGTCCTCTCAACCAGCAGTTTGACCAGAATTCAAACAGGGGGTGGGGCTGACACACCAACGACCCAGCTAGTCCCACCCCCAATCGTGCCTCCCCCCTCTCCCCCCCCCTTGCAAAAAAAAAAATCAGGGTGTGCATGAATTCATGCACTGGGCCTCTAGTTTTAAATACCAACAGATGTCATGGTAATTCATTTCTCTCAACCAGCCATGCATTCGAAAAACACAACACCTCCCTCCTATAAACCAGAGCAGTACCTGTCAGACCCTGTGTCCCCCACCCCCCATGCTGAAGGAGCTGGCCTGGAGGGTCAGGTCTAAAACCACGACGTCCACCTCTCTTTTAGTCCCATTATAAGAATAAACACTGGGCCCTCACTCAGGGCAGCCAGTGCGCTCATTAGGCAGCGACAAAACTGTGCCCAAGTGTTAAAAGATAAACTAGGCCCGTGGTCGGCAAACCGCGGCTCGCGAGCCACACGTGGCTCTTTGGCCCCTTGAGCGTGGCTCTTCCCACAAAATACCACGGCCTGGGCGAGTCTATGGTGTAAAGAAGTGGCGTTAGAATAAGTTTATGTTTAAAAAAATTGGGCTCTCCAAAGAAATTCCAATCGTCGTGCTGTTGATACTTGGCTCTGTGGACTCATGAGTTTGCTGACCACTGAACGAGGTAATTAGATTCCAATCTCAAAAACTTGGAATTGGGCCATCAGGAGAGAGTCCGTGTCCTTTCATGTCCTGAGGAAGTACAAAGGGTGAAATACAAGGTGAAGACAAATTAAAAAAAAAATTAAATAAAAGGCAAATGAAAATGCCAAAGAGAGGTAGATGTTGCTGGAGTCCTTTATGGAGCTGGCCTGGGCGCTGTCCAAGGTGCTGAAACCCTGAGCTAAGGATTCCTTACACTTATCCTGCAACAGACCCCAAACTCCAGTCCAACCACCAGAATCTGCCCGGATAATTTGGGCAGACTCCAGAAACTCAGGATACGATGACTTAAATTGCTCTCGGCAGACCCCTGCAGCAAGGCGGAGCAGGCAAGCAAGAGCATGCTGGCAAGAAGATTTCCTACCCTGGCTGGTTGGGCTCGGTGGATAGAGCGTCAGCCTACAGGCTCAAGGGTCCCAGGTTCGATTCCGGTCAAGGGCACGTACTTTGGCTGCGGGCACATTCCCAATAGGGGGTGTGCAGGAGGCAGCTGATCGGTGTTTCTCTCTCATTGATGTTTCTAACTATCCCTCTCCCTTCCGCTCTGTAAAAAAAAAAAAATCAATAACATGTATTTTAAAAAAGAAAAGAGGAGCTCCTTTGCGGTCACTGGCAACCTTGCAACTGAGGCCATTTGGCAGGCTCCGCAGCTCCCCGCACAGAGCTTAGGTTTGCCCGTTGGGCGTGCGTGTGTCTCCTGTGTTGTAGGAGACATCCCGCTCACAGGCTACTCTCACTTCGCCTCCCTGAAGCCAGCTAAAGCATTGAGCCCTGGCCGGTGTGGCTCAGTGGATAGAGCGTCGGCCTGCGGACGCGGCTCTTTGGCTCCTTGAGTGTGGCTCTTCCACAAAACACCGCGGCCTGGGCGAGTCTGTGCGGAAGAAGTGGCGTGAGAAGAAGCGTACGCTTAAAACACGCGGCTCTCCAAAGACATGTCCATCAGTGTCCTGTTGATGTTTGGCCCTGCTGACTCCGGAGCTTGCCGGCCGCTGCTCTAAACAACGGGAAATAAAGCAATGACAGGGTGGGCGGCGAAGGAAGCGGTAAGCGCAGGACCGAGTGACACGAGGCATCAGGCTGCTGGCGTCTCCGGAGAAGGCTGACAGGTAGGAGAATGAGTCTGTCAAGCGGGACAGAGCGAAATGGAACAGATGCACTGATCCTGCAAAGAGAAGGCCGGGGAAGCGAGGCCCGGGGTGTTCGCATGGGGGAAGTGTTCTCCCCTAAAAGTGTGTGTAGACACGGGCCACGGAGACCCAGCCGTGGGAATCCCCGCCCTGGGACGGAGCGCCAGAAAACTAGATTTTGCATCATCGGAAGGAACTAACTTGTTGGGAGTTGGGCGTCTGACCGTGACCTCGCCCGAGGATGGGACCTGCTGAGGGAGGTCAGGCAGAGGGGAGGCCGTTCCGGCTCCAGCTGGGGAGGGGGGGAGACGCGAACTGGCCAGTCTCACAGCCTCTCCCCCCTTCGTACTCAGCTCAGGACAGATCTAAAGCCATAACGTATTTCCTATGTCCCTATCCATGACCTTGACAGCGTCTGAGGCTGCGGTTTCTCATTGGCCACCCACAGCGAGGACCATACCCCCCTCAGGATGCCGGTGAGGGCTAAAATGAAGCCACATCCGGCGGAAACCTGTTTGGCTCAGCGGATAGAGCATCGGCCTGCGGACTGAAGGGTCCCAGGTTCGATTCCGGTCAAGGGCATGGACCTTCGTTGCGGGAGCATCCCCGGTTGGGGTGTGCAGGAGGCAGCTGATGGATGTCCCTCTCATCGATGTTTCTAGCTCTCTATCCCTCTCTCCTTCCTCTCTGTAAAAAAAAAAAAATCAATAAAATATATTTAAAAATAAAAAAATGAGTAAAATGAAGCCATATCCATAAAGGCACTTTGTAAATTTGTCAACACTGCTTTAATGTTAGACTATGGCATACCTTTTACTGTGCCTAATCATCATGAATTGACTTCTTAAATTTCGATGATTTAACAATTATTTAAAGGGATGCACTATATTTTTTAAAATATATTTTTATTGATTTCAGAGAGGAAGGAGGAGTAAGAGAGAGAGAGAGAGAGAGAGAGAGAGAGATATCAAGGATGAGAGAGAATCATGGACCGGCTGCCTCCTGCACGCCCCACACTGGGGATGGAGCCCTCAACCTGGGCATGTGCCCTGACCGGGAATCGAACCGTGACCTCCTGGCTCCTAGGTTGACGCTCAACCACTGAGCCGCACTGGCCAGGTTCCATACTGTAGTTTTTAAAAAGTAATATAAGAAAGTCCATGAATTTTCAGTTTTCTTCTCAGGCAATGGCCATTCTCTATCTTTTCTAAAAGAGGAAATGACAATTAAAGAGGAGATGTCTTGGCAAAAGGCCCTACCGGTCGTTCTAAAGTCATCTCGCGAATCATCCGCGGAGTTCCCCAAAGCCGTTGTAATATACACAAACACGAAAGAAAGCAAACACTTGTTTCCACGAGCGTTATTAAATTATGGCCGATTAGGAGTCATTAGCCATCAGCAGGCAGGGCGCTGGGTTCTGCCAGGCTGGTGTTCCAAACGATCAGGAAGAATATCCGTGGGGCAATTAGTGCTCGGCACACCGATTATCCCAATCTCCGAACTCATGAGGAAGGCTCCCCCAAAGAAATTAAAGAGCACAGCAAGCCGAAACCGGTGTGGCTCAGTGGATAGAGCAGAGCATCGGCCTGTGGAGTGAAAGGTCCCAGGTTCGATTCCCGTCAAGGGCATGTATATACCTTGGTTGCGGGCACATCCCCAGTAGGGGGTGTGCAAGAGGCATCTGATGGATGATTCTCTCTCTTATCAATGTTTCTAACTCTCTATCCCTCTCTCTTCCACTGTAAAAAAATCAATAAAATACATTTTTAAAATAAAAGAGCACAGCAAGCAATGAAAGACACTTGTAAAGGACAGTCTCCAATGAATAACATCTCTCAGGTTACTGGGCAAGAGGGAAAGTTATTCCAGCACCCAGATCCTATTTCTTTCAACGTGTTTTTATTGATGTCAGAGAGGAAGGGAGAGGGAGAGAGAGAGAGAGAAACATATCCATGATTCCTAGGTCAATGCTCAACCACTGAGCCACACTAGCCGGGCCCAGGTGCTATCTTAAGAACTTAGCTCTGCTTGGTTTCATGTCAGAGAAAATTTGCATGTTTCCCTCTTATTAGTGTAGCTAAATCTCTCTTTTTTCCCCTTAACCTTCATAATACAGCAAACACTCTTATCTTCACTAACGTTGTCCGAATTTCAGTGCATTGGGAACAAAAGGGTGACGATATGAAATAAAGGTCAAAGGCAGACAATGAATGTTCCCATTTTGAGAGTGTGGGATTTTTTTTTTTTAAACATCTACACGATTCTTTAAAAGATGCAGGACTGCCTGCCTCACCCCGGTACCCCCAATAGCAGTGACTTCATAAAATCAAAACAAATAAAACTGCATTTATGTCTCCATGTGCTATTATTTTGTGAACAATAGCTTCGTCGCTGCCCTATATACATCCTAAGAATTCATAGCTTAAGTGATAACATTGTCTGATGTTTGCTTCAAAAGAATCACTGGGGAGAGCAGAAGTGAGGAAGTGGAACAATATTTACCCACAGTTCATAAGTGTTGACATTGCGTGATGGGTACATGGGGTCCTTTCTGTTATTTTTTTTACTCTGATATTTGTTTGCATTGTGCCATAATGACACATGCGTAAGTACTATTTATTATACACTGCCACGTGAAAACAGTTTTACACAAAATCATGGGGAACCAACAAATTCTAACCTATCTGTTCGAGAAATTCTAACCTATCCACCACAGAGCCACGCCGGCCGGCTGTTTTCCATCACGTGACAGGAAGGGCGTCCAAAGTGAAAGAAGTGAGATGCTAAAGCACAGCCACACAAACAGCAGCAGAACCAAGGTTTGAAACCAAGTTGTCCACGGCAATGCCCACAATCTCCTGTTGAAGCATACTGAGTCCTTAAAAATACTTGTACTTGATAAGAATCACCAGAAAAGACCTAAAATAAGAAGATTCCTCAACCAATTCTCTCTCTCTCTCTCTCTCTCTCTCTCTCTCTCTCTCTATATATATATATATATATATATATACACACACACATGCGCACACACACACACCAGATGTGGTGCATAAATTCGTGCACAAGTGGGGTCTGGCCAGCCTGCCCCATTGGGGTCAATAAGGCCGGGCCAGCGGGGTGGTGGACAGGGAATATGGAGGTTGGCCAGCCGACCCCACCCCGGATCAGGATGGGGGGACGATCGGGGCCAGGCTGGCTTGGGGAAAGGGTCACAAGAGGTTGATCAGGCTGGTTGGCCGCCACAGTGCGTGTCATAGCAACTGGTCATTCTGGTCATTCGTCATTCTGGTCGCTTGGCTTTTATATATATAGTTATTGTTGTTTTTAATTGATTTCAGAGAGGAAGGGAGAGAAATAGAGAGAAACATCAATGATGAGAGAGAATCACTGATCGGCTGCCTCCTGCACATCCTCTATTGGGGGGGGGGGCGGGGGGGGGCGGCGGCAATGATCAAGCCCACAACCTGGGCATGTGTCCTTGGCCAGAATCAAACCTGGGACCCTTTAGTCTGCAGGCCGACACTCTATCCACAGGCTAGGGCCTCAACCGACTCTTAAACACCCCGCCAATATTGCAAAGCTGCCATTGTCCCAGCACATCCATGCAGAAAAGTCACCCTTTGAGCTTTGGAGAAACATCGATGCTTCTAGAGGGGCCCCTCAGCCATACCTGCCCAGCCTGGACCACACGGCAATTTCAATGCAGCTGGAATCAAGTTCATGGCCGACCTGTTAGAGTCCCAATGTCCTGAGCCCCTGGTTAACCGAATAGGATACAAGACAAAGGGAGTTTGAAGGAGGATAAGCTAACTATGAATATGGCCTTGGCTCCGGGGTCAGCAAACCGCGGCTCTCTGGCCCCTTGGGGGTGGCTCTTCCACAAAATACCAAGGCCTGGGCGAGTCTTATTTTGAAGAAGTTGACGTTTTAAAACAGGGGCTCTCCAAAGAAATCTCCATCGTTGTGCTGTTGACAGTTGGCTCTGTGAATTAATGAGTTTGCCCACCACTGCCTCGGCTGAATGGCAGAGAGAAGCGGGATTATCCCCCCCCCCCCGCCAAGGATCCGGGCACCCACGTTATCATTGACAATCATCTCCTAATTAGATGGATATTTTGCAACACGGAAATCTGTAACCCTGACATTTACACGCCTGCCCTTCGCTGATGGGAAAGAGGGAGAAAAGACCAATTATCTGTGTGGCCCATTTGCCAAAATCCCGTTCTCAAGGAGACTTAACGTTTATTAAGTCACTAAACTGCCCAAATCCAAACTATTCCCATCTTCTCGGCAATGGTCACATTCCATCACCCACGCCGCCTAAAAATACCGTTTCCCATCAGGCAGTGCAACCACAGAGGCTATTAGGAGGCAATCAAGCCCCTGGGTAGCCTCTGATTTGTCTCCCCCCCCCCTGCTTTCCTCCCTCCCCCCATCAATTAGATTCGGGAAGGCTGGAGGTGAAAATGAAGGCAATAAAATCCAGGCCGCCATCCCCTCCCCCCCATCCTCATTTTCCCTCAAAGACCACGGACAGCAGCGACTGAGGAGAGAGAAGTTGAACCATGGGAGACCCAAGTTCATTATCACCCCAAGTTCACATGTCTGTGTGCAGCTTAGTGGAAATAGCTTAGACCTGTGGTCATCAAGCTGCAGCTCGCGAGCCACGTGCGGCTCTTGGGCCCCTGGAGTGTGGCTCTTCCACAAAATACCACGGACCGGGCAAGTCTATGTTGAAGAAGTGGCGTTAGAATGAGTTTATGTTTAAAACATGTGGCTCTCCAAAGACATGTCCATCATTGTGCTGCTGGTAGTTGGCTCTGCGGACTGATGAGTTTGCCGACCCCTGGCCCATAGGAACTGTCCTAATATATCGATCCGACCTATGCCCCTCTCCAAATGAACATTGATACCTGCCTAAGGTGAATACTCTTTAAAGTTCAAAATAAAATGTGATGATTCATAAAAGAAGAAAACGCGGCCTGTAGTGAGCAGATATTACACGCAAAGACCACAGAGGACGCATAAAATCAGAGGCAAAACACGGTCCCAGGAAATCCATGATGCCGTGTTGTGTGTGCACACAGACATGGAACACATGACTTTGGCAACTAGCAAATGATAACCAAGAACACTGCGTTTCCTAATATAAATCACCTGGCAGTTATTTATCAGAGACATCTTTTCTAAAAATAAATTATGCGTGTCATTCACCCAAAGAGCTAATAAAAGGCCAAAGTGAGAAGCACAAGCAGCTCTAAACTTAATCAGCAAAATAGGAGCACTTAAAAAGAATGAGGCACTGAATTTCTCCGTGGAGTTATTATAGCCTATTCACAATTTGGTGCTAGACAATGTATACGGTAAATTCAAAATTAGTAACCCGAAGCTCAGATACGCAAGATGGTCCAATAACTATTTCTAAAACTCCCAGTCTCCTTCTTCACTTATTTTCATGATAATTTGCTAAATAAGACTCATGGATTGGTGCCATCTAAAAAATTTTTTTTTCTAATCAAGATAACTCAGTTGTCTGGCCAACTCAGCCCCAATCTGTTCTGTGAAACAGAGAGAGAGAGAAAAAAATGTAGTTTGACCTATTTAGCCACTGTCATTTCACACCCAAAAGCTCAACGCTCCACAAGACACACACCTGCAAGACAGAATCATTCATGCCCAAAATTCCTTCAAAATTCAGAATCACACCCAACAGTAAAAGTCTTATACATTATTTTAAAACACACAACTGCCCCCTCCAAAATAGCTTTTCCCATAACCAACTCTGCATAGAATGAGCACATAGCCAGTTATCGCGATTCATGGAGAAAAACAATAGTAACCGTTTAGGCTCAAGTGGATTCTTTTCTTGCTTTATCCCTTTGGGATGCTTGAAGGCTAAACCTGGCAATTAATTCACCTCTACCTTTGTTTTCCATCATACTACGCTGTCACAGACCCATCCAACTGTCTTCACAGATACTCAACCTAGTGCTGTCCGCAAGGCTAGAGAGAGAGAAAAAACAAACAAACAAACAAAAAAACCCAGCTAGCATCGGGTGAAGGTGCCCAGACACTTTCACAGTAAAATAAAAATATTCCCCCCAGCCCTAACCGGTGTGGCTCAGCGGACAGAGCGTCGGCCTGTAGACTGAAGGGTCCCAGGTTCAATTCCCGTCAAGGGCATGGTACCCTGGTTCCGGGCACATCCCCAGTAGGGAGCATACAAGAGGCAGCTGAATCGATGTTCCTCTCTCATCATCGATGTTTCTGACTCTCTCTCCCTCTCCTTTCCTGCTGTAAATAAATCAATAAAATATATATATTTTTTTAAATATTCCCCCCACACATTCATCATCACCTCTGCCTGATCCTGGGCCCCACAGAAGGGAAGTCTGGATTTGTCCTGATCTTCTAACTCAGGGGGTGGGGAACGTCGGCCCGCGGGCCCTATAAGGCCCATGAAACCCTTTGGCCCGGCCCTGCTAATAATCAAAGTCCTCAAAAATGTCCTTGGTTTCCAGGTAATGGTTTCCTTTAATTTTATTTTATTTTTTAATATATTTTATTGATTTTTTACAGAGAGGAAGGGAGAGGGATAGAGAGCTAGAAACATCGATGATAAAAGAGAATCATCGATCAGCTGCCTCTTGCACACCCCCTACTGGGGATGTGCCCACAACCAAGGTACATGCCCTTGACCGGAATTGAACCCGGGACCTTTCAGTCTGCAGGCCGATGCTCTATCCACTGAGCCACACCGGCTTTGGCAATGGTTTCCTTTTAGCTGGTGCCAAGGTTAAGTCAAAAAATCTTGCCCAATCCGCACGACAGATGCTACGCTAAAGAAAAGAAGTAATAACCACGGCGAAAAATGCAACAGAAGCAAGCAGTCCAACCTCAGTAACGCTGATTCATATCAGAGTGGCGAATTACCTACGCCATCCCTCCGAGGCGTGCACAAGATTCAAACATATCTTTGGTATCACGGGCTCAGTAGTTAGAAACGTGTTGCCGATAACAGCACCCTTATCAAAGGCATAAAGCTGTCAGATTGGTTTGTGGCAAAACAAAAACAAACAAACAAACAAAAAAACCACCACAAACAACAACAACAAAACACCTCTGTTACATAAAGATTTATTTAGTGGGCATATGGCACTACCACATACATGCCCACCAGCAAACCGATAAAAGTCACACCACATAAAAAAAACCGTTTAGGCTAAGACAAACACTAGCAGGATGGTGTGGTTAGGAGGTAAAACCCTCCACGCACGGACACCCTCGCTCTTGCTGAAAGGGGGCTTAGTTTCCTTTCTCACGGGGAACTTTTTCTATTATTACAACCCGAACGCTCACAAGGACAGCATAGGGAGAGCTACTTACTACACCTTGTCAAGGAGGCTGTACAACCATGTGTGTAACACACGAAACACAGGAGACGATGCTCATATATTATTTTCTGTTATTGCTGAATGCAGGTTCAAGCCTGTGGCATCAGCCAGAAGTGTGAGGACAGACGGAGCTGGCTGCCACCCCTATATCTCTGATGGGGACCCCGTGAGAAAGGAAACCCACCTGGGCCAGGGACTGATTTACGTCCATATGGCAGGGGGCATGCCCAGGAGGCCAGCTGCCCCGTTTCTCCAAGGAAAACCGGGCCACCTTACCTTCCGGTACACCAGCATGTTGGGGGATTCGTCCGCCACCCCGTTGCTGGTCTGGCCGTAGTTGTTCCCCTGGGCCATGTCACCCCCACACGTGGTCGGCGCTGGGGGGCAGGAGTTCGCAGCCTTCGCCTGCCAAAGGAGGGGTGAGAGGGACTTCAGGGCGCCCCGAATGGCCGGCCAAGCGCTCCAGGTGGGGCCGCGATGCTGGAAGAACTACAGCATCCACCGCACCTGCCCACCTGCCCATCCATCCATCACTGCACCTACCCATCCATCCATCCATCCATCCATCCCTCCATCCATCACTGCACCTGTCCATTTGCCCATCCATCCATCACTGCACCGGCCCATCCATCCATCCATCCATCCATCCATCCCTCCATCCACCCATCCACCCATTCATCCATCTATCCATCACTGCACCTGCTCATCCATCCATCACTGCACCTGCCCATCCATCCATCCATCCATCCCCGCACCTGCCCATCCATCCATCCCTCCATCCACCCATCCATCCATCTATCCATCACAGCACCTGCTCATCCATCCATCAATGCACCTGCCCATCCATCCATCCATCCATCCATCCCCACATCTGCCCATCCATCCATCCCTCCATCCATCCATCCATCCATCTATCCATCACTGCACCTGCTCATCCATCCATCCCTGCACCTGCCCATCCATTCATCCATCCTCCCATTCATCCATCCATCCATCCATCACCGCACCTGCCCATCCATCCATCCATCCCTCCATCCGTTTGGACCAGGCTCACCTGCGGGGCTGGCGGGGGCGGGGGAGGGAGTGGCAGGAACAGCTTTGATGCTGTTTTCTAATTGGATTTTCTAATTGGATCCACAGTACACCCCCCACCCCCACCCCCCACCCCCCACCAGGGGGGCTGTAAGCCAAGGCCACCCTTGGGCTCAGCAGCCACTGAGCTGCAGCTTCCAAGGGGGTGGCTTTTCTGGAAACTCCTTTTGCAAAGAGTTTGGTGCTTCAGCTGGAAAACCCCAACCCAGGGCTCCATCCCCTCACCAGAGTTCTCTCCCCACACCCGCGGGTCCGCTACCCCCCCCCCCCAAGGCGAGAGGGGCCGCCCGCGCCCACATCTGTCCCGGGGGTCGGTCTAGTCCCCCATGGGGCCCCTGAGCCCCCCTTTGTCCCCCCAAACCCCCCGGCGGGCGTCAGCGATGCCCTTCCCGGGACAGGGGTCCCCTCCGGCCGCGCCTCCCCCACGGGCGGCTCCTGCGCCCGGAACCAGCGCCCCGGGAACCAGGGGGGAACCAGGGCGATCCCGGCCCCGGAGACGAGATCCCGAGAAATCCGGGGCGCGGGCACGGGTGGGGGCACGGGTGGGGGTGCAGCCCGCCCCCCGGCACTCGCCTGGATCCCCGCGGGGACCCCCGCCGCCCCGCAGCCCCGGAGCCCGGAGCGCACGGGGGGAGCGCGCCCCGCGCCCCG